>JALPQI010009210.1:0-50290 GCA_025490895.1 Thaumatotibia leucotreta
ATTTACCCCGTCATTCCTATTTACCCCTTTTTACGGTAGTGTAACTCAGGTCAAAAGGCAGCCAAAATGTTTCTTAACTTAGTTCTCCTTTTCCTTAGTCTGGCGATTTAAAATTGTAGTCACAATTAATAATACATATTCCTTACTTTAACAGAATCTCATATTTTATGGATGGCGAACTTGGGATCTTACCTGAAACCGGATTTAACCTTGATTGAAACATTGCTACCATCTAATTATGTGCCTTTGAAAAAAATCGTAAAAGGGCAATTTTCCCGCTTGCGAATGTCACAAATTAGCCTTTAATTAAAATTATGCCAATGCGTCATTATTTAGCTCGTCCTTTGTGATTGCGAGCCTTTGTCCCGCCCTTATTGCATTAAACTCGAGGCCATGAACATAATTAGAGTAACAACATAATCATTTTCTACCAACCCAATTCAGAATATGAAATCTCGTTTCGATTGGTTATTGGTTGATATAAGTATGCCGTGTGGTGGCAGTAAGAATATATTTGTCACCACCGCAACTCTTTCAATATAATGGGACGAGCTTACACAGATCTATCTACTCCCACGGTAAGCTAGTAAGGTAAGTAAGTAAGCCATGTAAGCTGGGTAAAATAGATAGATGTATAATACCTAAATAACATAGATGACTACGACCAAGGAACAAATATTTGTGATAACAAATACACAAATAAATGGCCTCGCCGGGATTCAAACCCAGAATCTCCAGCATCGTAAATAGAGTCACTACCAACTAGGCTACAGAGGACGGTATAACAGCATTTGTACTTTACTGTGCCATAAAGATTTGGTAAATTAAACAGGTTTTCCTAAAGTTGGAATAGGCCGGCAAGGTCCGTATGTCGTCGTTAATAGGGAGTTTAACTGAAAGGGACCCCAAGCCAAGGACGTTAAGAAAATTTCGTATAATACCACTGCGTAGCGTTGAGCTTAAAGCCATAGAGTTACTCGTATTTGAAATATTTTCACTCTACTAACGTTATTTCATATACTGCATTTCAAATCAATGAACGAATTATAAAAAAAAAGTGAAACATTACGAAATTCCCTTTACTTAAACTCCCAATCTAAGCTTTTAGAGAGTTGTATACAAGTATTATATTCGAAGTCCAAAGAGTTCTACTATAGTTATTTAGGTACATTTCAGGATCTGTGTAACCGACTTTCATCAATTATAAAGCCAATTGGACACCATTACATTATGAAGGTGACCTAGGGAGCATATTTTATCTAGTAAGTTTATTTTTATAACATTTATTAAGTTGTGGTAGCTAGTAGCTAGTACGTTATAAGGATTTCTTAGTTTCAAATTATTTAATTTTATATTGTGTATATCTCATTAAAACTAAACTGCCAGTTCTCAATAATAAATCTACCATTTAAAAATATTATTTAGTAAAGTGAAATTGTGTCACTTTCAGCATCTTTGTAACGTCTTCTTCACAGGTCTCACAACAGCATCAATACCTTTTCAAATCGTGACACGTGTAAGACCTTCATTGGCAGGAATAGCTGTCACAGATTGTTTACTAATGGATGAAGCAAACCAGTAGTTGTATTATTTCTTAAAACCCTCTATAGTTGCCGATTTCCAATAATGATCATTTGACAGTTCAGAAATAAGCCTTATATATAAGGTCCTAATTTATTAGATGCAGATATTTTTACAGCTGATAGTACCTACTCGGTCTCTGGAGTATATTAAACCGTGAAACATTATAGCTTTTACGATGTTTTTTTGGAGAAAACGGAAAAACAAATTTGCTACGTAAAAACACCCTGTTAATGTGATTATTAAATGAAAACTCATTGAACAGATTCTAGTACCTCTTTTACGTACCACTTAACTGGAACTGGCCACTTCACGTCGATAAATTAAATACTTAATTGTCAATGTCATGTTATTTTCCGTTGGATTGTGTCGTTTGATGACATGACAGACAGAGTGTTATTGTGACATGTGATAATGCACATGATGATTTTTTCTTGACGAAATTATAATTATTTTTTTGTTTGGAAAATGAAATCAAAAAATTTACATGAAAAGATTTCTTAATTTATATTTAAAGTTAATTATTTTAATATAAAGTATCATGTGTTAAAATATCTGCATCTAATAAATTAGGACCTTATATATATGACTATCGGAAAAATGGTGAGTCTTACCCTCATATTAATAAGGATTAATCTATAACTGTCAAAAGTTCATTCTTAGAAATCGGTAATTATATAATGTACGACGACACAACGGAAAATACACACACCGTCCACTGCTGGACGTAGGCCTCTCCTATTAAGTATGCGTAGGTATATACGCATTAGGAGGTAAATTCCCATAATCGCCACGCTGGGCAAGCGGATTGGCGATCGTAGGGAGTGTGTCTACTATGATGACGCTGCTGCCCGTCATCAATCTTCTATAACCGAATGATTAGTGAAACTTCAATTGAAATTGTTTCTTGCCTATGATTTTAAATATGTCTCAGGCCCTTGAGTATTCATATTTTTTGTGTTGTTGCAATTAATATTTATTAATGTTTTTGTTCACTTCAACTTACCAAATTTGACGCCCGAAAGCTGCAAGCTGCGATTAAAGACGGACAACTAAGTGGATTTCACTGAGTTCATTTGACACGCTAAGTAGAGACGTTTGCTTGATCTATGATATATATGACATCTGTGGCTTAGTACATATCGCAAGTCTTTGTGATTAGCTCGTTGTATTTATTCTATTTATTCTTACGGAGTCTGTGCCAGGTGATCCATTGTGTACTCTGGGGGCACTTCCAACGGGAACTATACCTTGTAAAGCGGCATTCATGCCACGCGACTGTCGAAGATTGAACACTTGTGCATGTATTGTATCGCCCACTACAAAATCAAGAGCAATATTCAAGTCATCATCATCATTTCAGCCATAAGACGTCCACTGCTAAACATAAGCCTTTGAACCTCCATGCTTGGAAGCGATTTGGATCCAGTTTCTCCCGGCGATCATCATAAGATCGTCTATCCATTGTATTATCATACAAGGTTATTTTTGCACCAGTACAAATACTCTAGGGGGTGTATAAGTAAGTCAAAATGAACAACTTTTACTATGGGGCCGAACCTGAAATCGCGAAAAAAAAATCAGCTGTTTCATACATTTCAGACGACCATGAGTCGACAATTTCTATGGAACAGCTGTTCGCGATTTCAGGTTCGGCCCATAGTTCATTATGACTTACTTATGATTTTGTAGTAGAAATTGATGGCGGTGGTCAAATTTTGAATTCAGTGTTCAAATTTTGAATTCGGTTGTCAAATATCTGAATTCGGTGGTCAAAAACCCACCGTTTTCATACACACCGAATTCAATTTTTATCGTTTTTTTACAATTATATTAGAAGTATTAACATTATCAAATTGAGTCGCTAATCACTTAATCACATACCTCTGGGGATGGTTTGCGTGCTACTGATCCAATAAAAGCACATAAACTTAACAAACAATTGACTACACCGAATTCAAAAAGAAACAAGACCAAACCCACCGAATGACGAACGTACCTTCGATTTTGCGTAATGGCAACGAGCCGACGTCCGCTCTCGCCGGTGAAGGCGGCGCAAGTGAAGCTACCTGCGCACGCGGCGCGGTGTTCCTGGTATTATTCCTTTGTGAGGCACCGACACGTTTTGTAAATGCCACTGTCATCAAACGTTACCGCGGGACATGTCGAAAAACCTTTTTTATTTAATGATGTTATTTAGTACATTAAAATGAATCAAATGATAAAATAAATTGACTTGTGTAGATAATGTGAACCAATATTAAAATAATCAGTAAAAATTTTATATCAAGTTATGATTTTTTATTTCAACAAATCCGGGTGCGGGACATAACCACTGTTCGTCAATTTCAGCATTTTGCATTTATTTTCTTACAGTATATATACAATTATGAAGTGTTTGTTAATTGTCCAGATAAAATAGATGTTGAAGAATACGTATGATTTAATTCAGTAATATTAAGCAACTATTTCAAGTATTTATAGCTCAGGACACGCAAAAACGCCACCTCTGAGAAATGCCCTAATACATACACCCCCTAGAGTATTTGTACTGATGAAAAAATAACCCAGTTTAAAGTAGGTAAGTATTTTTACAAAGGAAAAAATACAATTAAGATTTAAATTTAAATGTTTAATAAGAACAGTCAATTTGATAGTTAAAACTAATTTATCTATTTCATCATCATCATCATCATTATCATATCAGCCGAAAGACATCCACTGCTGAACATAGGCCTCCCCCAAAGATTGCCACAATGACCAGTCCTGCTTCACCCGCATCCAGCGGACTCCTGCGACCTTCACCAGGTCATCAGTCCACCTTGTGTATTTAATGGAATAAAACTATGAAAACGGATAAAGTCTCAGTCTCTACGAGTTTCGGTCTACGGACTCTACGGGCGACTCACGTCCCACGAACCCTATAAAGTGTTTGAAACGTCGGGATGAAGTTAAATTTAATTCATATAAGCGAGTTTATCCGTTTTGATAGTTTTATTTCATGTGTAATTGTCGCGGTAACCGAAGAAAATAATTATTATCTATTTTTAAATTTCTGGTCAGACATAAAAAGCTATCATCGTATCGCTCACGTCTTTAAGCACGAGCAGCTTGAGTGTACAGTGGCCATCAGATATATCTGTGTAGATGTATGTATGTGTGTGATGTATTTGTGTGCACCTCGGGCGCTTTGATATATTTATTATGCATATAAGGTGTTTTCAAATTAGTTTCTGATACCTTAGGGTATGCATGTGTTCATGATAACGAACAACTTTCCTCATGGGGCTCATATCGAAATCTTGAAAAAAATAATCGCCTTTTCATACAAAGCGGTTCCATCTGCTGATCATCATTTCATAGAAAGTGATTTTATTTTTTCGAGTTTTCGATATGAGTCCCATAAGTAAAATGATTCCTTATCATGAACACATGCATACCTTAAGGTATCAGTAACTAATTTGAAAACAACCTGTATATTGAAGCGGCCGAGGTGCACACAAATATCTTAGCAGACATCTATTGTCATGGCATTTAGAGTGCATGTTTAGATATTTATAACTACCATAGCCGCTCCGATATATCTGATGGCGACTGTACACTTGTATACCCTGACCTATTGCTACCCCTTTCCGAAGAAATTTTATGCAGGATGTTGTACCAGTAACTGAAAACCTTAGAGACCTCATGACTGTATGGAACTGGTCTCACCACGAGCTACTAAGCTATGAACTATAAGATATAAACACGAACAAAAGATACGCACTACCGTGTCTCTTTTATTTACACGGGAGTGCGTATCTTTTGTTCGTGTACAGTGTGTGTGTGTGTGTCTGAGAGTGTGTACAGTGCCTATATGTATGAGACAATCACTTTTGTTTAGTTGATATTGTCTGTTGTTTGCTAGAAGAAAGTATGCTACATGCTCTACTAACATGATTAAATAGTGGGAGACCCACCATGGAAAGGCCACGTATCTGTTAAAAAATTCAGTTTCATAAATAATAATGCTAAAAAGGGTGCTTTAAGGGTGACCCAAGAGGACGTAACCATGGCAACAAGTAACCAAAAACGTGATCAAAGTCAAAATCAAAGTCAAAATATTCTTTATTCAATTAGGCAAATGAGAGAAAAATAAACTAGTTCCGGTTCTAACCCTACACCACTGTTCCAGAGAAGAATCCGGCATGAAACTCAGCGGGACTTGATTTTTTTTCTAATCATAACCCTTAACTCACCTAAAATCAAAATAATTATAAGATTAGAGTTTTGTGTACCTAAAAAATTATAAATGTGTCTTTGTGTGAAATAAATAGTTTCATTTGTTTATATATATATATATATATATATTATGTCATACTCAACAACTTTTACTATGTGACATAGATTTGGTAATGTGATCGTGTCATTTTGTATGGGAGAGTCATGTTTTTCTCAATTCCGACGTTAGTGCCTTAGTCAAAGTTGCTCTTTATGTAAGACTTAGGTATTCATACCAAATTTATACCTATGGGGCGGTTAAGTTAATCAATGCCATACTACTCGTAGCTCAAGATTTACCCCTTATTCATAAACGTCTCCTAAGTTGGCAAGCCAATACGAATTGCTTGACACTTTCGGTCTTATCGATATGTCTATAATACCGAAAGGGACAAACGCTACTTACCGGCTTGCTATGTTAGAAGGCATTTACGAATAAGGGAGTTAGACTTTTTCAAAGTTAATCCCCAAAACACCATAAGCTACATCAATGCGGCCCATTAAAGCTGATGGCGCGTTGTATTACGCAAATGTTGACGTTAACGATGATTTGTGCTGTGACGTGTGGTTTACGATTCGCCAAGATTATATGTTTGCCAAATCGCGGGCGATAAGTTTATCGTCGTGTCAGCAATTTATCACTGTTTTTAGATAGTCTCTACATTTCAGTTCATTCTTCCATCCATTTTGACAGTTCGTGTTGCTGCCACCTATAAATCGGTGGAACTAATTGCAAAGTTTCATCTCATTTACTCATAGACTAAGAAAAAAAATATTATAATGTGAATGAAACATAGTGATGTTCATTTATTTTTACTTAGGGGCATTGTTACTTCAGGTTTTATTTCCTAATCCCACTTCAACTTTCTACTCCAATTTTTTTTTATATACTTATATATATTTTCAACACTACATTGTGGCATTGTACCGAGGATGCTGGCGGCATTTCCTCCCTGTATCGACTGATGCGTTGTGCGAGGAAGTTGCCAGCTCTTCGGTCTTTTGTTACGTCAACCAGACGTTCCGCGATCTCAGCAAACAATTCGCGTGCGCTGGGGACCCATGAACGTGAAAACGGTACAAAATTATACTCTTTACCGAGATCCTTATATTTATTACGTTATCAACATTCATATTTTACATACTAAAATACCAACATTTTAATACAAGTTTGAGAAAAGTTTATTTCAGTTTGTCCATACATTTTACGAGTCTAAACAAAATTTAAAGTTGTTTAGTGTTATTTTGAATGTTATAGGTACTAATTAGGTAAGACCATGGGATCGAGTATAAATAATATAATATACCTGCATTAAACAACTTTGTGGTCCAACAATCCTATCAACCAACGTCACCGTTTGACGTGAATTCTCAACTTGACGTCCCAAGGGCGCTGTTAGGTGGTGAATGTTAATGGGCTTGACGCATTCCACGTTCGATGCGGGTCGCGGCCAGAGAGCAAAGTGAGGAAGCTGGCCTAATGAAATTAAGTACAGTAGGTACCTACCTAATACCCCGTACAACGCGGATTCGCCATAACGAGATTTTTAAATATACGTAATTTTTAACTAAATTGATATCTGAATGGTTAATTTTTTGCGCGCGGCATATCGCGCCACATCGTATCGCATTTCTCTATCTTCTAACAAAACGTATTATTATTATGTTATTTACTGTTTTAAGTAAAACAAGTGTTGCTACTATAAATACGCAAGAATAACGAAAACGCTTAAGTTCAGTAGTTTTTACAAGACCCCGATATACGCGAAATTCCCTTTTCGCGATTTTCTCTGGAACGCATCTCTCGCGTAAAACGGGGTAGGTATTACAGGATGCTTAGCCAAGTGCCCAATCGCTAACGCTTAGTAGTGTATTGTAGTTTTCCCTCTCTGTCACTGTTTCATATTAGTGTGACAAAGACAGTTAGCTGCCTTTCGTTTACGATTGACGATTAAGCGTTAGCGATCGGCAACTTGGCTAAGCACCCTGAGTTAACTAGAATGCGGAAGCTGGGTGTGTAGCCAAGTTGCCAATCGCTAGCGCTCAGTAGTGTACCGTGGTTTCACTTTCGAACACTCTTTCTTATTAGTGCGACAAAGACAGTTTGTTGCTTTTCGTTTTGGATCCACGATTCAGCGTTAACGATTGGCATCTTGGCAACGCACCCAGTAGGCCTAGCGAAGATGTCATTCTGCAATCGTATGCGATAAGCGCTAAGTCACGTGACCATGATCAATAATCGAATTCAAAATGACATCTTGGCTAGGGCTGCTGGTCTAATGAAATTAAGTAAGTTGCTTAGACAAGTTGCCAATCACTAACGCTCAATCGTCAATCGTAAACGAAAGGCAGTTGTCTTTATCGCATTAATATGAAAGAGTGAGAGAGAGGGAAAACTACGATATGCTACTAAGCGTTAGCGATTGGCAAATTGGCTAAACATAGGGATTCCAGGGTGCTTAAACAAGTTGCCAATCGCTAACGCTCAACCGTCAATTGTAACGAAAGGCAGCTAACTGTCTTTGTCGCACTAATATGAAAGAGTGAGAGAGAGGGAAAACTACGATATGCTACTAAGCGTTAGCGATTGGCAACTTGGCTAAGCATTCAAGGCTACCCTATACCTATGGCTGCTTAAAATGTTTCGATAACAATAACTGTAGCATACTCAACTCGTTAATGATTCGTTTGGATATCCCAATGCTGGGCATAGACATTTTTAGCGTTCCGTAGTAAACCTTAGTAGTAGGAGTTCTTATAGCGGAGACCGGAATCGTTATTTTCTCCATACAAAAAAAGGGTTTCGTTCATTTTCGTTCTTCGATATATAAATTATAAGATAATGGAGTAATTTAAAAATCTGATATTGTAAATTACATAAAATATTGAGTAATACATAAAGAGTATAAAACATTTTAAAATATTGGCCTATTTCGGGGTTTTTGTAAAATAACGGTACCGGTCACTGACTTATAGTTTCGCCATTTCCGTCTGTCCGTCTGTTTGTCTGTCCGTAACTTGTTCATAATAAGCGGTTTCACAATAAGTATACCAGTATATTATTCCCTCAAAACCCCACATGCAAAGGGCTTGGGATAACATATCCTCGGCCGCCAACCTTAAATCCCTGATTGATACCTCATCTGGCAAGGATCGCGCAAGGCTCCTTGCAGTATCCAAGCCAGAATCTGGGCAGTGGCTCAATGCCTACCCTTCGCCCAATATTGGCACTTTCATTGACCCCTGCACGCTCCGTATAGCCATCGGTCTCCGTGTCGGGGCTGATGTATGTGTAGACCATACTTGCGTATCGTGTGGAGCCCCCGCAGATCGCCACGGCCATCATAGTTTAGTCTGCTCCTCGGGCCAGGGTCGCCTGCCCCGTCACTCCGCTATCAATGACATCCTGCGACGGGCGCTCGTCAGTGCCAACGTCCCCGCATGTTTGGAACCCCAGATCGTGCGGAACGATGGTAAGCGCCCTGACGGGATGTCATTGATTGCCGGGAGGTTGGGGAGAGCTTTGGTTTGGGACGCCACCTGCGCCGATACGCTGGCGGCGTCCTATATCTCAGCTACCTGCAAACAGGCTGGGGCGGCGGCGGACGCCCGGGAGCGGGCGAAAATTAATAAATATAGCTGTCTCGGCGCCGACTACGAGTTTGTAGCTTTTGGCGTCGAGACACTTGGTCCCTGGGGCAAGGGGGCACGCGGGCTCCACAAGGCCATCAGCAAACGCCTCAGGGAGTCCACGGGCGATCCTCGCGCGAGCGGCTTTCTTGCGCAAAGGATTGCTGTTGCAATCCAGCGCGGGAATGCCGCCTGCGTGCTGGGCACCTTGCCCAGGGGGCCAAATTTATATTTATAGATAGTTTTATTGTTACTTAGTTTATATTTGTAGTTAGTTTTATTTTTAATTAGCCTTAATTATTTTTCTGTTTTTCTATATTTTATGATTAAATAAAATCTCCTGGTTTTGATGCATAAAAAAAAAAAAGTATATTAAGTTACTTCTCTTAAATTAAATATAAATTTATCACTAACTAAGAAACATAATGTAATATTTAATCATAAACCAAGAATACTTCGACGAAATATGTATATTATTTCCTAATTTTAGATACCAGACAGCAAACTAAAAGCTCTCAAAAGATTTTCTCGACAAAATGATATTTCCCTAGGTATTGGCATTTATGAAGATTCGAAGGATATTAATTTCGCAGGCTATTTTTTAATAGTAAATAAGTATATAAGGAACTTATTACAGAAACAAGTTTAATATCTGTTTACCAATAAAATTGAAATGTTAAAAACAAACAAAAAAAATAAAATTGATAACCTGACATACCTAAGGTACTAAAAGTAAATAAAAAATCAACTACATGTATATCTATCTTATATTTTAGGGTTTCGTACCCAAAATGATAAAAATGAAACCATCTTTGTTTCATCAAGTCCGTCTGTCACTGTCGATTTACTCTAAACTAAGTTGGAAAACGCTGCTAAATTATGGTACTAAATAGTAATATAGTTATTACTAGTAGCGAGTACAGAGTAGTAGTTCCTAGATGACATTTTTCATTAAGTTAACTGTTTTCTAGATATAAGCTATCTATTATTTAAATATTCAGCGGAAACGGGTTACTCACGTAATTTAAATAGATAATTTTTATTTTGTTTGCAATGTTTCGATCGCTTAAGACGATACTCATAATGGAGTACGCTTGACCAAAAGCCCGACCGTGTACTACGCGTTTCCACTCTGCTAGAATGGCTGCTGTAATTAAGCAAAATAGTATTAATATGTACTTACTCTGTACGTATCTATGTATAATAAATAGTAAGATACGTATAGAATACTTAAATAAAACTTGACCAAGGAGTCTTTCGGGTCGCTGCGCCACAGCAGTAAGTAAGTAAGGAACAAAAAATTTTGATAAACATATAAAATTATGCCCTCGCCACGTCGGGATTTGAACTCAGAACCACCAGCTTCTTAAGCAAGGTAATCACCAACTCGACTACACATGATGACAAGTATAATGCAAAATTAGAACGAAAAAACCGCTTAGTAGTAGGAAATTTAAAATTAGAAAATTATTTCAAAGTTGGTAATACTGTCAACACTAAGTAGCATAATCCAGGGCAGCAAATTTCAGAATCTCCGCGAGTCTGCCGGATTAAGCCTAATTACTACAGGATCCTGAGTTACTAGAGAAACCTTGACATTTTTTTGGCTTTGGGCGGAATTACGAAGCCAGAAAATCGTGAGGCTTTATCCTGACTTATTGTCGTCAGTGAGAGTCTATTGCAAACTTAAGCACACACAATTTAGTAGAATTCAGGGATACGTTATGAAATAATTATTTGTAGCAGATTGGTGAAGAGCTCTGTTTGGTGGGATGATGGGCAAAATATTTAGGGCTGCGAAATTGAGTGTTAACAGAGGCAGTAGATGTTCCGTAGGTAAAATTCCTTGAATTTCTTATTAGATACAGTTAGTTCTTCTTCTTCTACCTAGCGTTAGTCCGGCCTTTGCCAGGGCCCGCTTTCCGCCTACATTTCCTCCATTTTGCGCGAACCTGGGCATCTTTTATTGTAAGCCCATTCACACTCATGTCAGCGTTCACGTTATAGTTAGTTATATTTAGTTATTTTATAGTTTTTAAACTCAAAATTGTACACGACAATAATTATTTACTTAGGACAAACTATCCAATCAGCTAAGTCCAACTTCGAGAACGGTCAATCGTGAAGTCCGATTCGGTTGGGCAGCGTTCGAGAAGCTTCGACTCATCTTTTGGTCCGATATTCCGCAGTGCGTGAAGACAAGAGTTTTTGATCAGTGTTACCAGTGATGACATACGGTACTGAAACGTGGTTGCTTACAATTGGGCCTAGTAAGTAGGCTCAAAGACACCCAAAGGGTAATAGAGAAGGCTATGCTGGAAGTCTCCCTGTGACATCGTATTAAAATGAGACCAACCAGCAGAACCAAAGTAACCGTAAAAGCCCTTCGATTTGCTTATCTGAAGTGGCAGTGGATGGAACTAATTGCATGTAGAATCGATGACTATTAGGGCGGCAAGATTCTCGAGTAATACGAGTTTTTTTATCGTGACTTGCTATTTTTATATCTACAGAGTTGTCTGACGATAAAGTTAAAATGTTTCTTGGATTGGGTGAAACATTCAGGAAAAATTCCAATATAATCTGATGTTAACAACAATTTCGCTTGTACTATAAATATAAAAAAAAAAAATAATCGGCATGCATTTTGTATAAAAAATCCACCTGACCGTATTCATTGATTGTGAGTGTATTTAAAAATTGGCTTAAAAATGTACCATATGTATATATTTATATACAAAAATATACCAACTTACATACTTATGTACAACACAACAAAGACTTAAGAAACACATATTACTATTCTTGTGATAAGTACACAAAAATTGCAGGTGCAGGAGTTCAAGCTTGACCCTTTCAGCTTCATAAAATAGGATCATTACAGACTAGACCACGAAGGCTCTCAAAATCGGTAAGATTGGCATCTTAAATACCCGTAAATCCAAATAATAATGCAAAAACTTAAAGCATCTCGATTCAAAAGTTTACATCATTACGCAAAGTTCTGTAGTTAAATTAAATTTCAGAAATTGAAATACTAAAAGCTTGTGCTAAAGTGTAAAATCCTCGGGAGCTTTTAGCGTTTCGGAATATCATTTTTTAAAACAACAGTGTAGAATAAAAAAGCTAAGTAGCGTCTCGGTCATTCCGTCGATTACACATTGTAACAATATAAGAGATACAACATTCTAAAAAAACAGTAACAAGAAGACCTTTTCATAACAGTTTTTAATTCATAATTCAGTATTATAGCATGTTTCACAATTCGAGGATCAATACCTATATCAAATATAGTAGTACATTGTGCATCGAGGGAGGTAAGCACGGAATTACTAACGAGAGTGGTAGAAGCCTGACGCCGTAGGCAATGTTTTTAATCACACTTGCAGACAAAAAAAATATTTTTAAGACAAAATATTATTCTGTGACGTACTGACATTTCTATGACTCCCTAGGGAATTTCACTTTTCTATTACTCCCGCTACGCATGCAAGCAATGGCGCGCTTATACAACAAGTGTGATGAAAAAATAATTACTTTCTTTTTCTCAGACATGTAAAAGACTAGCCGTCTTTTACATGTCTACATAGGTTGCCTTTTATGTTTCGGGATTTGAACGAACTAGGGTTGCCATCTGTCAAATGAGTTTTAAAAAGTATAGTTCAAACGTTTTGGCGGCAAAATAAAGAAAAAAAAGTTTTGTCACTGATCGTATTTTATTTTTAACTGGTGATTGAAAAAATATCGCATCGGGCTATCACGGAATTAACTCGAGAACATTTTCGGGCGATTATTTTTTACGATTTTCGACGCGGCCTCAGTCAGCAACAGTGCATAGAAGAAATTTTTTCAACTTTTGGATATGAAGCACCATCATGGACGAGTGTTTATCGTTGGTCTGCAGACTTTGTTCGTGGCTGAAGTTTGCTTGAGGACGAGTTCCGCGAAGGTCGTCCAAAATCAGTGGTTGTCCCGAAAAACATTGATGCTGTGCGTGAACTAATATTGCAAGACCATCACGTGACATATCGAGAGATTGAGACGTTCTTGGACATTATTGGGACCAGCATACAAATAAAATTGCATGACCATTTAGCTGTAAAAAAAAAATTTCCGCGGTGGGTACCACATAATTTGACCGGTGATCAAAAACAGACTCGCGTGGATTGGTGCAAAGAGTAGCTTAAAATATACAACGGCGGAACTTCAAAATATGTCTACGATATTGTCACAGGTAACGAATCGTGGATCTACTCATATGAACCTGAAAATCAGTAGCAGTCGACAGTGTGGGTCTTTCAAAGCGAACAAAATCCAACAAAAGGTGTTCGTGCACGAAGTACTGCAAAACAATTGGTTGCCTGTTTCTTTGGAAACACCGGGTATATTGCGACTGTTGCTTTGGAAAAACGTAAAACAGTTACTTCTGAATGGTACATAACCATTTGCTTGCCAGAGGTGATTGAAAAATTCAGGGAAGCCAATCGCCGAAAACGAACTATACTGCACCACGATAATGAGAGTCCACACCAGTCGGCACAAAAATCGGCCTTTTTGAAAGCCCAAAATATTGATTTAATGGGTCATTCACCATACAGTCCTGACTTGGCTTCCAATGATTTCTTTTTGTTCCCAAACATCAAAAATAAACTGCGTGGTCAACGATTTTTGACACCTGAAGCAGCGGTCGTCGCGTTCAAAACGCACGTTTTGGAGGTGTCCCAGTCGGAGTGGTCGGACTGTATTCAAAATTGGTTCTACCGTATGAAAAAATACATAGACATCACAGGAGAATATTTTGAAAAACAATAAAGTCAACTTTATTCGTATAAACTTGTTAATCATTTCAAATCCCGAAATATAAAAGGCAACCCTCGTAGACATGTACTGATATTTATCTGACAGATATATTTTACTATACCATCCCTGGGCCCGTAGTTATAATTTAGTTGTAGTTCATAATTTAATTCTTAGTTTTTATGTTTTATTTTCGTGTCGAAAAAATATAATTCATATAAAGATCATTCCATAATTTGGAGGAATATACATGGAAATCTAATTACGAAAATAAATAAATATTCGAGCGCTATCCACACATAATAATGACCTTAAGTATCTAGTCACGTTTTAGCAGGTACTTCGTCGCAAACAACTGTGAAATGTAGTGGCTTTAGACAAAAAAAAAGTGTATTTGGTAGTACTATTATATATATTGTCGCTTAGTAGCCACAACACAAGCCTTAATTAAGCTTATTGTTAGGTCAATTTGTGCAAGATGTCCTAAGATATTTATTTATTTGTAGACAGTGCAACCATCAACTGGACGACGGAAGACGTTAACGCAAGTTATATGGGAGACTGATAATTTCGTTATTTTATGAGCGTGGCGTATCGCGTATGTTTGCAATCTATGTTCAACTTGATTTCTACCTATGCTACAACCTAACGGGTATTCAAACAGTAGAATTAAATTTTATAATATTTTAGGCCGATTATGATAATACAAACATTTGCAAGCCCGGTTTGAATTAAGGATGCACATTATTAAATACATATCTTCGCGTGGTGTTATGAAAAGCTTTATGTCCTTCTCGCTGCGGAAAAATTGCACAATAGTTGTGAGGTATTTTGAGCTCGCGTAATAGCCGTCCACTTTTATAATATATAGATATGGTCAAAGTCATCTAGGAAATTATGTCGTTTAAAAATTCACCAACACGTTTGGATCATCGTCAGATTTAGGTTATAGTCTTTTCTGTGGACATAACTTAAAAAAGCTAAGGAATCGACATATCTATAAATTTTTGGATAAAATAATTAACCCTACAACGTGTTTCACCAATCTATTAAACATAACCCTTTGTAATAAAATCGTAACATAAATTTCATACAAGCTGTTACCTTTTGACCGAAAGCATAACTTTTTGTTTTTCCGATAGACTCGTTTCTAATCGTTTCTTTCTCAAAATCAATAGCTAATAGAAACTTTCTATTAGCTATTGATTTTGAGAAAGATTTCAAAAATGTCATGAGGTAGATGCTTTAAATAAAGTACAATAGATGAAAGTAATTGAATGATCACCGCTTTCGAATTATGATAAGTTGTAAACAGTACAGTTATTGAATAAACACATCACCTAATATCAGCACAAATATGACCGAATAAACCAGAAGCGTAATTGTGTAGACAATCATTCTATTATTATTTACTTTGAGAACAATTTAAAGTGAGTAATATTCGTTAAAAGCCCCAGATCCATCTTCAAGGAGCATTACAATTTAGAATCTTAACGAGTTTCTCGAATTTCCCCAACTTTTCCTGTTTCCTCATTCCCGCAATCATCTGGACGTTCTTTACATATTTAAAGTTGAAGTATGATTAATTATTTAATATTGCAAACAAAGCTAGCATCTTGAACAGAAATGACGAGGTTTGAACCAATGATAACATGTAATGGTGGGTTTACACCAAAAACGAATGCTCATTCTATCCCCACTCTACAAAATGTGTTCGTTACACAAAACGAATTTTGTAGAGTGGGGATAGAATGAGCATTCGCTCGTTTGGTGGGATCACCCATTGAATAATTGGTCATATATTTTCGGAAACACACTTTTCGTGTAAGTTAGGTATGCATGTCCTTAATTGAGAATAAAAATCTTTATCCTTATATAAATAATTCACCTACAATTTTAGGTACCTAGTGCCGTGTGGGAGTACCTGTCGCGTCGATTGCCTAATATTGATTAATCGAACATCGAATTAATATTGTTTTCCCCACTACTCGAACAATGAATGTTTACTGCACCGATTTTTCTCATAATGTAGAATTAAGCGACACATCAAAAATATTATAGCTAAACACTAATCAGTTACGTTAAAAGGAATATAATGTTTTTATTGCTTATTCCATAATACTGTCCAATTAACAGAGTAATTCGCCAATTGCTAACGCTCAATAGCGTAAATATTATAGTTTTCTCTTTCTGTCACTTTTTTTCATTCCTGCGACAAAAGCTGTGCATTTCTTTCGCATTGAGCGTTAGAAATTGGGTCAAAATTCTTTTCAGTGTCTTATTTTGTGTCCCTAAAAAACGTGACACAGTTGTGATTTTTATATGAGATGATGTTTCGTTTCTAATTTTTGATATGTGGATTAAAATCTAGCGTGAAAAAGAAGTACAAGTGCACCGTTTTATTTATGTACTGAGTCGAAACAGCAACTAAAAGCGTGACAGAGTGGTATGAAACAAGACAACAAAAGAATTTTGACAAGTGCACCGGTTGTTTTATATACTGAGTCGAAACAGCAACTAAAAGCGTGACAGAGTGGTATGAAACAATACAACGAAAATATTTTTTTGACCCAATTGGCATCTTGACTACGCACACAAAAACTGTCAGCAGCTTTGCGATAATTTAGTCTACCGCTCCTCAAAGACGAGTAAAATGTTAGCTCGCGAATATTCTAAATTCTGCAACGACATACGAGTATATTGTTGTCGTTTTAAATCCCCAACGGCACGCTCTACCGCGTACCTTTTGCCCAAATACTCTTGTTGTAACCTGTATCTTTCTTTAGCACATTCCGTGCGAGCAATACAACGAGAAGTTTTATAAGTGGTACATTATAAACTAGAAAAAAAATTTTTTTCGTGTTTCTCCCCAACTGGTGAAGTAGGGATGATTTTTTTTATTTGCTGTAATCATACAGTGTGGGGTATCATTAAATAGGTATCTTGAAAAGAATATGGGGTGTTCAAAAAAAGTTTTTTCTTAAGTCAATATTTTCGGAGATAATCGCTCCAGAAGAAGAAAAAAATGTGTGTCCCCCTCTAACTTTTGATCCGTAGGTCCAAAAAATATGAAAAAAATAATGAATAGTGGGCTTATAGAATACCTTAAAATAAAACTATTTCACACATAATCGGCCCAGCCGTTTTTGAATAACTAGGGAACCTTTCACTGAGCATGGCCCGATATGCTCTTGGCCAGTTTTTTTTTATAATATCAATGTAATTTTATTTTTGTACTTGATTCTACACAATATTAGAAGACTCACTGCGAACTTCGAAAACCGTAAACGAATATCTGCTGTCTCTGTGTATGTCTACAGGAAGTATTTGAACAAGTCATCATAGCAGCCGAAAGACGTTCACTGTTGGACATATGCCTCCCGCAAAGATTGGTACAACAACCGGTCCTGCGCCACCCACATCCAGTGGACTCCATCACCAGGTCATCAGTCCACTTTATGGGGGGCCTACCAATGCTGCGCCTGCGTGGCCATTACTTGAGAACCTTTCCGCCCCAACGGCCATCAGTACTACGTGCAATGTAGATAACCAAAAGAAACCGAGAGAAACCAAAAATATACACGTCATTTTCAATCCCTATATATTAAAACCTTAATCCTCAAGTGTAATTCTGACAGTATAATTAAATTTGAAACTCTACTTAGTACTTTTGTTTACATTGTTGGGCAAGATTCACACAAACGTTAATTATTTTGTCGAGAGTAGGAGCAATACTCGTGGTGTGGGAAAAGTAAACTTTAGAGGAAAGCCGGCAGTGACTATTTGTTTATATTCAAATTTTTCGGCATTTTATATTTTCCAAAATAAGAAACATCTTATAGGTATGAATAATATTACCATATTATGGCATTATTAAGAATTGCTAAGTATTAAATCAGATTATTATTAGATTTAAATTTAAATTTAGAACTATTTATTGAATAAAAAAGATGACAATGACTTCACTTCAATCACGAAAAATAAAAAAAAATTAAAAAAATTAAAATAAAAAGCTGGTGAAAAAGAAGAAAAATAAAAATAAATCTTTTTAATAAAAAAAAATTCGATAATAAACAACAAAAAAGCAAATGATCCGTTGCCATTGCAACATTTGCAACAAAAAATAATGTGAATAAGTTACGATTTTTTCATTACATAATAAATAGTATAGAACCCTTGCTACATAGTGTAGAACCCTTGCAACCCTATGAATGAGTCTGACACACACATAGTTTGCCTTTTTTGGTCCACTGCTGATTTGAACATAGGAGGCAAATAATTTGCATTAATTTAATGCAAATCGCAACGCTGGTCTAGCGAAACGACAATCGCAGTAATGTGTCACTATTATGATGACGCTCCTGCTTATCACATCATCAGCCTATAATAATCCACTACAGGACGTAGGCTTCTCCTATTAACTATGCGTATAGACGCATTTAGGAGGTAAATGCACATAATCGCCACGCTGGGCAAGCGCATTGGCGATCACAGTAATGTGTCCACTATGATGACGCTACTGCCCATCATCAATCTTTTATCAAATAATGGTCAGTGACACTTCAATCTCTTAGTCGACTCTTACGACACCCGCAGGAGGAGTTGGGGTGGTGACAAATGTATTCTTACTGCCGTCACCACACGGCTGCTGCTTATCATCAATCTTCAAACGAATGGTCTTGAATCCCTTATGAATATTAAATGGTTTTTCGTACGCAAGTTTTTTTTAAGCTCGTTGATACGAGCAGGGGATTGAGCCCATGACCACTGCGTAGCATCTAGGGCATGCAAACCAGTTTTGGAATGTATAGAAAAACCGGTTAATAACCGGTTATTCATCTTAATCTGCCAGACATCGGATTCCGTGGGGCAAATCGTCTTAACAGCTAGGGACTTCCTGTATCGATAAATTCATTTATCGATATTAGTTTTAAATACTACTGATTAAACATAGGTTTGCTTATAAAGTATTTTATTTATTAAATAGTACAATGCACTAAATTCATTCTTATTTAAAACGTTTGTAAAATTTTATTAGTAATTGTGACATTACTTTCTTCATAACTGTCCCATATTTTGTTGTTGAACTAAATTACTTCAGGTTGCTTTTTAAGCAAGTTTTCTATTGTTTTAATGCCCATTATTTATTTTACCAAGATTTACAAATTTCGAACACATTATGCCGAACATGCCCTAGACAAAATAAAATAAGCCGGTTCTCAATTACGAAAAATGTGGTTGCGTTCAAGAATATCTAAATGTAAAAATAATAAAATTGACAGAATTATGGTTTTTACCTTCCTTTTGTAATATCTAATTTATTAAAACGCATTTTAGATTATTTTTACATGTTGATTTAAATCATGAAACTAAAAATGAAACCTATTTTTAAAAAGCGACTTACTACTGCAAATGAATACAAACCTGATAAATGGAAGTTGTCCTTAGATAAAAAAAATAGCAGAACTCCTATATTCATATGATTACTGCTCAGCAGTTATCATATGAACCTATAGACAAATAGACTTTCTTATCGTTACTCAAATGACGTTAATTTGGATACCGCTGGCAATCATCTAATTGACAGATTTAAGTGCTGGAGTAGAAAAAATGAATAAAGATAAGCTAAGTGTGACTTTCATACTTATCTTCAGACCAATACATAATTTACCAAAAATACATACAATGTTGGGGGCAGTCACTAGTATGTAGAACTAGTATTGATAAATGAGTTTATCGATATAGGAAGTCCCTAACTGTCAAGAAAATTCGCCCCATGGAATCCGATGTCTGGACTAATTTCACACAATTAAAAACCGGTTTGCACGCCCTAGTGGCAGCCATGCTTTTTACCACTCGACAACAAGCGTGGCAGTGCTTAGTCCGACTCCGACGCACACTTGACCGATTTCCTTTTATGTTGTTACATTAATTTCTCGTCATATCCATGACAACATGCTCCACTAATTCCCTATTCGTAGGTAATTAGGGAACATACCGCATGCTTCAATCACGCTACGTATGGCCACAACGCATGTGTATGCAATTTGCATGCATATTGCAGATTCATGCTGCATTGTTGTCTTCAGTATTTCCCTGAGGTATCGCTAAATTATGTAAGCTAACAGTCAGGCTGAACAATACAATGAGCAATGGTGATGAATAAACCATTATTGTGCACCTTTGTAATGTGGTAACTTGCGAGGGTAATTAAGAGAAATAACACACATCGATAAAACGAAACAGAACCACACGCATCGAAATATTGGAGAACTGTAACCTTATAAGTTATAACTTTAACATGATTTAAATCGACAAAATCATAAAGACGTGTTTTAACCTGAAACGAAAACGCTAATAAAGAAATAAGGATACAGGCAAGTTGAAACAGAGGTGCATTAAAACAAAGACAATTCTGTTTTTTTGTATATTTTGTGGACAACAATTTTCAGATATATCGAAATCGACATTTGATTCAAATAATTCAATGTATTATTTTATCTTACAACCTTTACTTGTAACTAAGGGATACCCTACAGAATCGCAAGCAAGGATAGCTTTAGTTGTCAAGCAAAGGGTTTACGGATAGGCTGCAACCACCACTTGGTTATATTAAAGCCATAGACTAGCCGAAGCCCGTTCCTTGACATATAAAGCCTGGATAGCTTGATCGAAGTCTTTGATGTCACTTACCTATATTTCACTGGTCAGTCTATCTGTTGAAGCTCCAACTTAGAACAATATTGCAATGGAATGCTACAATGAAAACATGAACAGAAAATATAAACTGGTTTCATAACCGCTGACATTTCAACGTCGTCTTAGCTAGTGTGAATGCAAATATCACAAAGCGCTTTCAGCTCAAAATTGTTTGAACCGACTTTGGACTCCCTCGTGCGACTGGTGACTTGCATTACTCTATTATACCAAGCCAAACAGAACCTTAACGACATATGGTTGCGGTTGTCGTAGCCTGATAGTCCCTTTTTTGTGAAGACGATAGTTTTGGAGTCGTTGCACTTGTCCAACTCGGAGTAAACTTGAGCGCACTCGAACTAAACTTGCATAAACGTGAATGCGTCCAATTTGAACCTTATTTCGTGCAGTATAAGGATGGTATAAAATATTTAGAATGAATTTTATTTGTTGCGAATATGAACGGGCAATTGTGGAGAGCAGTTTTTACGAAATACCAAAAATATTTGCCGTGCGGGACTATACTGTTCAACTTATGTTGAGAATTTTTTAGGGAATAATGTTGGCTGGATTTTAGTAATGAAAACATTGTAACTTGAGCATACAAGAATTTTATTTATTTTTTTGGCTGTGAAAAAACTTGACAGTGCTCGGGCACCTCGTTAGAGCATATTTAGTATAATGATCAACATTCTTGTATAAACCTACTAATAATTTCGTGGAACTTTTAATTATTTTTAAAAGTTAAGGTAAATAAATAATAGTATCTATGAAATTGAAATTTCCATCAGCCTTGTCTGCATAATATTAAAAATGAATTTTATTATTAGTGGAACCTTCTTTATTCCACAGTTTGGACCGGCTTACCACTCTTATATTTTTTTGCAATAGACGGTATAAAACACGCTATTTGAACGAGCAAGATTAACTGAGTAACATTGCCGGGACTATGATATGATCAGCGTCTGAGCGGCGACGGTTTTCATAAACGTCTCATTTATCCGCCAAATAGAATCGGTCGCGACATCTCAGTAGCGATTTCGGTTCCAATAGCAATTTATCGGAAAATCGTAACAATGTTATTCCATAGATTCGCGAGTATCCGTAAAGTCCATTTCAAATACGATGGCCCGATTCCACTTGACAAAGTCATTAGGCGTCAACAATAGGATCAATGATAACGAAAGATACCTGCACAGACCCTTTTGTGGCGTGATATTTATTGCATACATCGGTATACGACACGTGCCAATTTGTATTGGACCAATTAAATGTCAAAAGTTTTGAGTGAAATTGGCCTTCGTATTTGAAATGGACTATACTCCCGTGAGATCAAATACAACTGACAATAGTGAAACTTATATACAATGAGATCGTTAATAAAATGATACAAAATGCTATTTCTCTTCCGTGATGTCCTAAAATATTATTATATCTGAGCATGACTTCGGTAAGCCGAAAAATCTAATTACATTTACCTTTTTCTACCTACATTTTCCTTTTTCATCCAAAATTCATTATCGATACAGATATTTGTTATATTTAGCAAAACTATGAATCCTAGAAATAATAAGTAGGTAATAAACATCTCTAATCAAAGTTAATGTCTAAATGGAAACATCTACTTTTTGTCGTTTACATGTCGCTATGGTAGCTACCCTAATAAAATATGCTAGGTGCTAGGAAACAAATCTTAAAGCTTTGATATGTTATTATTATACTGTAACCCAGCTTACTAATTTAAGTTCTCAAAATTATTAAAAATACCGTGTCGCTTACGACATTTTTCATGGAATGCTCCAAATATTCTTTTGGTTTTCTACAGATTTTCTTTTAGTTTATTCAGTGCTTCTATATTCTGTATTATGTAGCTTTTGTAGCAATGGGGCTTGGAAGTCTTCGTGCTTCTGTGCTGTGTTCTATACTTGTAGGCGAATGATTACTTTCATATCCATTATTTATTCGATATATTGTGTATTAGAAACTGAATTTCAAACTAAGTATATTATTACATTTGTCCTTCTATTTCCGAGGAAAAAATAGATTTTTAAACCATTTCCCGTGTTGTTGATTTTAACTTGGTCAGTTGCGAGCAAAACCAACAATGATTAAAATAAACTTAGTCTAAACTGTAACTTGTGTTCGAGGGTCCCACTGTTATATTTTAAATATCAAAATCACGTTCAAGTTATGAAAGTCAAATACGGCCTGTCGATCAGAATAAATTGGGGTCTGTCACACTCTGACGAATCACCTAAGTGACCTTTAAACCCCTTTTCGACCGGCTTATATTCCCTTCGAAAATCTTTTTATAAAGGCACCTTCACTTCGAGGTCAATATTTGCTATTTTAATTACAAACTCTTGTTTAAGTTCGCGTTTTGTGTAGTTACCTTGTGTGTTTGTTTAGGTCAAATCTTGGGAGGTAATTTTGACCCACTTAATCTGATTCACTAGTTTTGGAACAGCGTAGGTGTAGTTTGAGTTCCTATGTACAATTCGTTACAAGTTCTATGTGTCATACAAATACAGATATTATGTCTAGGTATGGAAGGATGGATTTGATTTTAATTTAGTGTTGTTATGATTGTTTTATTTTCTCCGGAAAATGTATACCTAGGTACGTATTAGATCAACAAGCAATGCATTGAAGGTACTTTCAAAACGACCTTTGTTTCAAGTTTATCATTTTAATATTGATATACCTATAACTACATCTTACATTTATTTGTTGTGTGTTTATAACTTTTATATTTATATTTTTTCCCGTGTGGTGACGGGTTAAGAATTTCACCACCCCCTTTCTTCCCGTGGGTGTCGTAGAAGTCGACTGTGGGATGTGTGTGTTAAATTGTGGCGTTTCCATCAGCCCGGAGTGGGGTCTCCGTCAGGTGTAGTAAGGCAGGTCCTGAATAAGCCGCAGACCCCTGCAGCCAAACTAGCGCCGCACGTATCGACTTGTCGTTCCTGTGGGCTGAGCTAGTGAGGCCGAGAGGGTGGTGCAGGTCTTGGGCAACCCTGTACTTTCCTAAATCGTGTCCCAGGCGGCGCATTGCTTGTGAAGAGGACACTTCACCCGCGTAATTCATTTACGTGGAAAAAAACACGGGAGGTGACAGTCTACCGGTTTTAAGTCTGAGTAAATAGACGTAAACTTAGGCGCCAGGGGTCACTTTCGACAGTGGGAGGGTCCTTCGTAGATCCACTGACCAGTTACCGCCCGCTTCAAGCTGGGCAGCCCCCAGCCAATCAGGTACTGGTCCGTCTCGGTGCTGGTTTGCTTCTTTAGGGTGTAGGAAGCACTAGTCTTGAACTAGAAAACTGGCATCGTCATTAAGTACACCTGCCAATAAACAGCTGAACAGAAATAAAAATGTGCATCGCGAATCCATGCGCCTTGCAACATGGAATGTCCGTACAATGAGGACAGGCTTCCCGGACGCCAGTGGAAGCTCTGATTGCGCAAATGAACTGCGTAAAACTGCTGTTATTGACACTGAACTGAGAAGGCTAAATATTGCGATTTGCGCCCTTCAAGAGACCAGGCTCCCAGAAGAAGGGTCCTTGCGAGAGAATTCGTACACTTTTTTCTGGAAAGGTAAAGATGTTTCTGCAGTACGTGAGCATGGTGTTGGTTTTGCGATTCGAAATGACTTATTATCCGCCATAGAGAGTCCTCGAGGTATTTCGGAACGTATAATGATTATGACACACACAATATTATTTTGTAACAACTTTAATGACATGCATAATCTTACAATAAATATTTTGAATTTGAATGACATTGAGGGTACACACTAGTTGTGGTTATAATTATGTCGTTAATATCTGCCTATGCACCAACACTACCTTCTGCTGCAGACGTCAAAGACCAGTTTTATGACCGGCTGGCCGATACGGTACGAGGTGTGAAGTCAACTGATCGTTTGTTCATCTTGGGCGATTTCAATGCTCGGGTTGGCCAGAATACAGAAGCATGGTCCGACTGTATTGGTGTACATGGGGTGGGCAAAATGAATGAAAATGGTGAACGCCTATTACAATTCTGCTCTGAACATCTGCTATGTGTAACCAATACCTACTTCAAAGGGAAACCATCTCGTAAAGTATCCTGGAAACACCCTCGTTCTGGCCATTGGCATCAGCTGGACTTAATTCTTACCAGAAACAATTTTTTCCGGGAAACCCTTCACACGCGCTCATTCCACAGTGCCGATTGTAACACCGATCACTCGTTAGTAGCAGCACAGGTAAGCATCATCCATAAAAAGATCCATTCATCCCGAACACCTGGTAAAAGGAAAATTGACACTCTAAAAACTAGAAACAAAGAACTGGTCCAGCAATTTTCCAAGGTGGTGAAGACCGTGACAGCTGCTTGGGATATCCAAGCCCCTATTACTGAAGAGTGGAGTGGCGTTAAAGCGCTACTTACTGATACAGCAGGCTTAACTTTTGGCTACCGAAAAGCCAAGTCTCTTGATTGGTTTGTTGAGAACATGGAACATCTTCAGCCTTTGCTCGACTCAAAGCGCCAAGCTGCTCTTACGTATCGCCTTGCTCCCAGTATCAATACACGTGAGAAACTGCAAAATGCAAATGCAGCCCTGCAGCGTAACGTGAGACACTATGCCAACGCTTACTGGGTAGGCATATGTCGTAGCATACAGCTGTGTGCTGATGCTGGTAACTTTAGCGGTGTGTATTCAGGCATCAAGCAAGCTCTCGGTCCAATGCCCAAGAAGACTGCGCCAATTAAGGAAGCGAATGGCTCTGTAATTACAGACATATCTCGTCAACTAGAACGTTGGGTAGAACATTATTCGGGTCTATATTCTTCTCCAGTAAACATAGAGCTAGAGGCTGCTCAGTGCATGCCCAAACTAGCTACTTGGACAGAATTGGATTCCTTGCCCTCTACAGAGGAGTTCGTTACGGCAGTCAAGCAGCTTAAGAACGGAAAGAGTCCCGGCAATGATGGAACACAAGCTGAACTAATAAAACTAGAGTGCATGACACCTGTTCTCTATAATCTGCTTTGTAAGTGCTGGGAGGCGGGACACATCCCTCAGGATATGCGCGATGCCAATATTATCACACTGTACAAAGGGAAAGGAGACCGCGGTGACTGTAACAACTACCGCGGCATTTCCCTTTTGAGCATTGTTGGCAAGTTATTTGGGCGTGTAGTACTAGGGAGACTACAAAAACTTGCAAATCGTGTATATCCAGAGGCACAATGTGGTTTTCGTCCCCAGCGTTCCACTGTAGATATGGTTTTCTCACTTCGTCAGCTACAGGAAAAGTGCAGAGAACAGAACAAACCATTGTTTATAGCCTTTGTAGACCTTAACAAGGCTTTTGACACTGTCAGCAGAGAGGGTCTATATACGGCACTTGAAAGCATTGGGTGTCCCCCTAAACTTTTGCTTCTTATCAAATCTTTTCATGATGATATGAAAGGTACTGTGGTATATGACAGCAAAACATCCCAGCACTTTGAGATGCGGCGCGGTGTGCGTCAGGGCTGCGTTTTGGCACCCACACTGTTTGGTATTTTCTTCTCACTACTTTTAAAGGTTGCTTTTTCAAATAACCAACAGGGGGTGCATTTGCATACAAGAGTCGACGGGAAGTTATACAACATCTCTCTCTTCAAATCCAGAAAATATCGCGAGGACTTCTTCGTCGACAGTCTCTTGTTTGCTGACGATGCAGCTTTTGTGGCGAGCTCTGCAGCCGAGTTACAAAGTATCATGGACAGGTTTTCGCGGGCTTGCACTTTGTTCTCCATGTCCATCAATGCCAAAAAGACAGTAGTGTTAGTGCAGGACTGTGCGGAAACACCCAGAATATTCGTGGATGGCACAGTTTTGGAAGACGTCGATAAGATTTGCTACCTTGGGTCGACCGTGTCCAACAATCTCTCGCTTGATGCAGAGATCGATATCCGTATTGGCAAAGCGGCGAACATGTTCGGGAGGCTCCGTTCAAGAGTATGGTCTAACAAACACCTCACTATTGGAACCAAAATTATAGTATACCAGACTTGCGTTCAAAGTATACTTTTGTACGGAGCAGAAACCTGGACGACGTATGCGAAACAGGAACGACGACTAAACACTTTTCACATGCGCTGTCTACGCAACATTTTTGGCATAACTTGGCAGGACAAAGTGACAAACCAAAAGGTCCTTGAGAAAGCGCAGCTGCCTAGTCTTACCGCTCTTCTCAAACAGAGACGATTGCGTTGGCTGGGGCATGTGCACCGAATGGAGCCCTGCAGAATACCTCGACGTGTCTTGCTAGGTGCAGTCGCGTTTGCTAAAAGGAACGTTGGAAGACCGATGCTGCGCTTCAAAGACTGTGTTAAGCGAGACATGTCTGCATTTGAAATCGACCATCAGGCCTGGGAAATCCTAGCCGAAGACCGTGGTGAAAGCGTGTTGTGGAGGGGAGAAGGCTATGCGACGAAGCCTGGTTTAATCTGTTAGAGAGCAAGAGGTATCGCAGAAAGCAAACAGAGACTGTAACCTCAGGTGGTATGAGTTTTCTCTGCCAAAAATGTGGCAGGTCGTGCCGTTCGCGAATTGGCCTCCACAGTCACCAAACCCGTTGTCGAAACAGCAATGTCTAAATCGTCTGCAATAGACGCAAAGGCCTGTGATGATGATGATGATAACTTTTATAAGTTCAAAAATATTAAATTTGTAACCGACTTCAAAAGAGATGAGGTTTTAATTGAAAAATTCGAATGGTTAAATAAAATCTACTAGAATAGGTCAAGTCAATTATACTATGAATTTGTAAACGATAGCACAACCTGGTTGTTTCGTTGATGATAGAATCGACAACATGTCGTCGCTAGTTAGACTTCCCGTCTTTTATTGACTATATTAATAAAAGAGGGACGGGTAATCTATCTCGCGGCGATATTCTGTCGTGTGTAAAACCCACTGAAAACTAAAAAAAAAAAACTGAAAACTTAGCCAACATACCATTCTGCAACTGTATAAGATAAGTGATAAATGTATGAGAATGACGAAGTCACGTCACATATTGGCTAGCAGGCTGAAGGTGTTTCAGTCAGCCAAATTGTGAAGCTGACACTTCTACATACAAATTGTATGGGAAATATAAGCCCGCTTAACCGAAAGTATTCGTCATAGTCGAAATTAAAAATCATCGAAGTTTTAATCAAAATCTCGTCCGCGTGGAATTCTGTGATTTACAAATGTAAGCGTGGTGAAACATCCATTTTGAAGCCGTTGAATGTTGTGAGTGTTGTGTGTAGGCCTAGTGACAACCCTAGCTTAAAAGTCAATAATCAAGACCAAATGCGGGTAGTTCGCAAAACAGTTAGATGGTTGATACATTTTCTCGCCAGTATGCCTGCGACCACGGATGTAATGTCATGCCCGAAACGTCAGGATAATACTTAATATTAAACGTAAGTTTACGCGATTAAAACCGTTTGTCGTAAAAATATGGGAAATGTAAAGCTAATAACCTAGTTGACTGTACCTATTCGTATTGGGAAATATTATAAAGAACCGCTATTTAAAATTACAGCTCCCGTAACGACTACACCTCGAATAAACAAGGAAATAAAGGCTTACATTTAACAAACTGCGGAAAAACTCCAAGAAAATGGGCTGATCAAATATAATGTAATTTCTGGAAGAAATCCCTTCCGGAACATTTACTGTCTTCTAATGGGTGCCTTGAAAAATGAAAGACTACGGTAGCAGCGCAGTTTTCCTTTTCACAATTTACTTTTATTCATATTCTTACTACTTAAATTTAATCGTTTTGTATTTGAAATAAAACTATGGAAAACGGATAAACTCGCGTATACGTGTATTAATTTTATTAAACTTCCTGATGTTTCGAACACGTTCGTTTTGAATTTCTTTTCATCTCTAAATATAATTATGCCTCGTTGAGTGTCACCCGAAACACAAAAAAATAAATAGTACATTACTATAGAGGACGGGAAACGAAGGGTTACAGGCCAAGTAGATATATCTGGCCGAAGGAACTGAGGCCAGATAGGAATACGCGGCCTGTAACCCTGTTTCTCGCCGAGATTTGTATAGTGCTTTTCTCAAACTTGCCATGAAATAAAACGAACTGATTTCGCCGAACCATACTATTTGATTTGTAAATATACCAATAGTACAGTATCGTACAACATTAAAAAAAAACATTCGCGCCTAACTTTTTTTTAATCTGTTTGAGGTATCCTTTTACCTGGTGGTATAGACATTAGTTTTTAGGTTATTTTTTTTTTCTGTGGCTGAATGTCAAGACATAGTGTCACAATTTGACGTTTCAAAACAAAAAACAGTTTGTTTGCAGTCCTAGGTGTGAAATAAATACATGAAATCTCTTTACATATCATCTTAGCATATGACACCGGATACATAGTATTTCCAGGTTTAATTTAAAGTAAGTAACATCAACATTCCGTAGCAAGTTTGAGAAAAGATTATTACTTACATAGTAAAATCTATATCAAGCCGCGTTGTATGTATCATCTTTATCCCAACTCGGCTGCCCAAAGTTGAAGTCAAGTATGTCCATTTTTTTCAGTTTTTGTTTTTTTGCATATTTTGAAAAAGGAACCGATAACGCATTTTTCAGTATCAAAAATTTTCTTCTAAACCCCTTATTTTTGAAGTTATAGACAAGAAATGTTTTCAGCTTTGTCGAATTTCCCTCAACATCTACGCTAAAACCAAGCATTTGGTCCAGATCCAAGCTGGGAAGCAGTATCTCTAAATGAGATAAGTACTTGAAATTCAAATTTTCTCTGGAGATGCTTGATTTCAGCGTTTGGCTTTTAAACTAACCAGACGTTTATACGTATATTTTAAGATTTTTAAGTAAAAGCGGAAGTCATTTGCGTCCTGCCTGTGTGTCCGTCTGTATGTAACAGCGATTTCTGTTGTAACTGTTTAGCGTACGTTTATGAAATTTCAGCTCAAGGTATATATTGTGTGTTGCTACTGAGGTTTGAATATAAGTTGCAAAATAACATTTTTTAAGGGGGGGCATCCCATACATGTATCTAAATGTCAAAATTTTTTTTTATCCAAATGTTAATTTGTAATACATCATATGATAGGTTTTTTAAAATAAGTTTATGGTTTCTTTACCAATAATTTGATTAATGGAATACTTTCAGAAATAATAGTCCAGAAAGTCTAAAAAAATTTGTCTACACCCATTAATTTTTTATCGGCAGGTCTAAAAAATATGAAAAAATATCAGAAATATGGGACATGAAGCAATCTACTCACAACATGATTTTGAACATATTCGATCTAGTTGTTTTAGAGAATTCGACAAAATACGTTTTATAACAAAAGCAAAACGACGTAACTGCCTCATTTTCCCCTACATTTTAGTACAATGCAACAAACCTAAAATCAAGCATGTCAGACTTGCTTGTTTTTAGGTTGACGGTTGTTCCCAAAAAGTGGGTGTGCGACAAAGCTGAAAACATTTCTTATTATTTGTAATTAAACTGAGCAATAAAAATAAAAATAAAAATCATCAAAAAATTCACATTATAGTGTTAAACGCCATGACAATAAATTTGAATTAATTTTGACTTTATTTGTCGATGAAAATGACAAATTACGTTTTTTTGCTCTCCTGTAAAATTTGCAAAAATGGACATACTTGAATTTGACTTTGAGCAGCCGAACTTACCACTAACTAATAATAACAATTAAATAATTAATTATTTAGGGCCGTCCCATTGGCTGTAGAGACAACAGGTTGCTGGTGCGCAGAGGGAAAAAGCTTCCTTAGGGAACTGGGACGACGCCTGCAGGAAAGGGGCCTTGATCCCCGCTCCGATTCGTTCCTGGAGCAAAGACTGTCCATCGCGATTCAGCGCGGAAACGCTGTGAGCTGCGACCATAATATAACATGGACGTCTAACGCCAGCTCAAAAATGCCCAAATGCTCAATAGGCTACTTGACTCATATCAAATTTAGTGCAAAAAATTATTATTTTCTGTTGTATTTATTGAAAAGATCAATATTTTTCGATTACGGTGTTTTAAAAGTGTTTGATTGGTACATATTTTTTATTGAAAATTTTGTTTTATTTTTTTTAATTTCGTACTCTGAAAACGGTGTCGGCCATGATGGTACGTCATAGGATCTTAAACTAACTTCATGTTGAATCTTATACGAGTGAAGTTCGCCATGAACATGTAGGCATGTAATGTAGCTTTGCTGTGACATTGACATAAGTGGCATGTAAAATGTTTGTTTTCGGTTTGAGTGACGTCACACCACAGATAATCTAAGCATTAACATGGCTAGTTAAGTATCGTTTTCGCGCGGTAACGAAAGTTTAAATTTTAAGTTATAATTTTGCGGTTTTCTAGGTCGTGAAAAAATATATTTATATTTTTTTTCCGTTAATCTGATATTGATTAATAATATACAACAAACTTTAAAAATGGGTCAAGTAGCCTATTGTGCCAAGATGGGCAGAACATAGCGCTTTTCGTAACACCGCGCATATTTTGACAAATGTTGATAGAATATCAACCAAAACTTTGATCACAACTATTGTAAAATGGCCGATTAAGTTTATAAAGGTTGATATTGACATTCATTACCGTGATGTATTGAAGAGGGGGTGACACTTGTCAACCAAAATTCAGGACCGTTTTTGAAAGGCAATTTAATATGGCGTTGCGGCTTCCATGTTTTATTTGTTCGTAGGCTGAGAGTGTCATGCTGATGGGCACCTTTGCGTCGGGAACCAATCGGGGCGGTTTGGATGGGTAGCTCCTTTTAACGGTTTTTTTTTAGGTTTAATTTTATTGAAGTTTATATTTAATATTACTTTTACTAATTTATTTTTTAAGATGTAGTTTGTAGGTAGTTAATATTATTCCTAAGTAGTTTTTGTTTTGTAATTTAATTAATTGTAAAATAAAATATCTTTAAATTTCTTTAGAGCCTAAAATGTCAGACTTTTGATCATAAACCTTCTGTACCTATTTATCGAATTATTTTATTATTATACAGGGCGTCCCAAAGTTATGGGACATGAAGGGGAAGTACCTTAAATATCGTTGATAGGATATTTTTCTGAAAGAAAGTCTTCTTTTGAAAATGAAATAATAATCGCATTAAAAAAATCAAAAAAAAAATTGCTTTTTCGAGGCATCGAACCTACTTTAATAGGAAAAAATTTTTTTCGTAAATTTATGATGTCATTCGAAAGAATGGATAAAAAGTAACAATTTTCCTTAAGAAACATAGTATCTAAAACTAGAAGAATAACCAAACAGTTTGGTTTAAAATTCAAAAAAATTGTTCGAGTAGTTGGTTCGATTTCCGGGTGAAGCAAGTAATTTTTTGAAAACGTTGAATGCACTATTACTAAATTTTTAAAATAACAAAGTCTTCTTTCAGCATAATACACTATCTACGATATTTTATGGTACTTCCCCTTCATGTCCCATAACTTTGGGACGCCCTGTATAGATATAGGTACTCACACACTTGCGGCCTGTGAATACGGATCAGATAGAATTTAACATAACAATTCATGCAATTTTTTTTTTTTCAAAATAATCACAGTGTAAGATTTTATCTAATTATTTACTATGTAATGATTTATTATTATCTAATGATTTAATCTTTTTTGCAATCAGATTGTTTTGGCATTTCTTTAAATTTATCAATCAATCATAATAAAAACATTTAAACTGTCGTTAAATTGGTTTGTTAATAAAGTACGTTAAAAAAACACCTAAAATGTACGATAATACGAGTTTTAATTTGGTAGGGTGCAAAATTCAGGGAAATTCCAATACAATCTGATGGTAAATAAAAACAGTTCCACTAATACTATAAAATATAAATATAAAAACTGTGATACCTGACCCGTATTCATAGCCCGTGATAAAATATAATAGCCATATAATGTAATAGTAATATAATAGCCAAAACGTTTAAATGGACAAAACAAATTGTCTCATAGGTAAACGCCTGAATACATGTGACTCATAAAACTGGACCCAGATGGCCATCATCAATACTTCAATAGTATTAAAGGATACATTCCATTATACAAGCGATATTATACACGCATGGAAGCGAAGTCCCTCCAAATCATAGAATATTCGTAGTTATTATTAACCTCCTAAGACCCAAGGCGAATATAGTCATTGCAAACCATGGTCCTACCAGTAGGTACTATTGTTTTATATTCGTCCAGGCCCAAACATTAAGATCACATTTTTTTAATGTTATTGTATTTTTATGCCACCAACAGCTTTGGGGCATATTTATTATCAGTTTATTATTCCATTTTAGACAAATGGTATTTAAAAAAAATGTTATTTTTATTAAATAACGTCAGATTAGCGTGGCGCAAAATTTGAAACCATAATGTTGGCTTTTGTAATAAGTCCTACTGGTAGGACCTTGGTATGCTATGACTATACAGCCGTTGAAGAAGTTGGGTCTGAATGACCAAGTTAATTATTACTATGGACCTTGGGCCTTAGGAGGTAAAATAGCCTATTAGATTAAGTTGTTTTTACAGTTGTTTACTACAGCTATAATTTTAATAGGTCAACGAGAAATATGTACGGAAACTAATTTTCTAATAGCTCATTGATAGTTCGTGTCAAAGTTCCCCTATTATATAATAACATTTTCGTAATCATTTAGTGCCGATTCATGAATAGATTCAAACAAACAAACATAACTCTAACAAAATGTATATAAATATAGCCAACGAATTAGTTTTATCCCAATAATTATTTGTATCTTCTTTGGAATCACGGGCTTACAAATCCTGGTTTTTTGAAAGGCTTTGTAGAAATTTACTGTGTTGTATACCTGCTGCAACCCATTCACGGGCATATCAATAAATATCCGTAAGCTATTATTAAGCACTAGTGAAAAAATCACGGAATATTTGATTAAAATAAGTATCTCGTAAATAAATATTTTAAACTAATGAAGAGTGTCTTTCTGGCTGAGGTGAAATATTTGATTTGGCAATTGCCATACTTACCTTTTTTGTGAAGTTTAAATTGCCAGTTTTCAGGATACCAGGATTTATTGCATACATATTTTTAATAGAATAAAATAAAACACAATTACCTTAAAAGCGCTTGATCAACAAGTTTAGTAAAGGTGGTTCTTGCACGGGTCGCCCGTTTCAAATGATTCCAAGGCTATACCGAAATAGACGCATAATAATAATTTAATGTGAAACGAGCAGATTATTGTTACAATGTTGGTACTCGTTATACTGTCTTCGCAATTTAATTAAATTAGTAAAGATCTTTTGTTCGGCTTGTTGGTACTTAAAATAGCCTCTACAATGCATCATAATTCTATTACAGACTGTTCTTTATGAAACCGGCGCACTGTTTCATACATAACACAAAGTTTGACCAACTGTCTTCCGAACTAGGACTAGGCCTGTAACTCGGAATTCAGAGATTTTTCCATCAGCTTGTCATGTACCTGTACATTCATTTATTTATGACACTAGATGGTAGAAAGAAACAAGGTATGTTTAAGGTGTACACAAATAACAAAGTACATTAAAAACTTATTTGAAGGGTAAGTATTATTAGTACTATAACACTTGTAAAAGCGTTATTCCTAAATATTAATCAATATAATATATGCATTGCATAAATTCAACAAAAAAAATATTTAAACCGACAAATGTTTATATTACTCTCACACTTCCCGTTGTAGCCACTTCAATTCCCCCAACTCACGTTGAGCCCATACACATAATACATATTGAAACATCCTATAACTCCCGCGACATCCCGATTTTATTCCAAGCTTGTTCTCCAACCGATGCAAAATAAATCGCGCGCACTATCCGTAAAAGTGCGTAAAATAAATTTATCAGCCTCGTCATCGCATTTTACGGCCGAGCATGTTACTGTAGCCGTACCATGAGTTAGTTATCCCCTTATTCATAAATGGCTCGATTGTAAAAAAAATACATAAGGTAACCTGTTAATATCTCTCGAAGACCGTCGTTGGATTTCAGACTAGATTTTACTGCATAAAGTTGTCTCCGGTACTTTCGACTGTCCAGCTATGCTATTCTCTTATTCACATATTCGACGCTGCGTTCGTCAACGAGCTCGACGTCGACACAGCCTTGTCTAAAATCCTAGCTGTTTTATTTGACATTAGGAATCGAGGCTATGAGCGAGGTTGTGGGCGAGTTCGTCGCTGTTTTTCGTTAGAGAATACGAAGTTCGTACATTAAACGTCAAATTCTCGACGCAGTGTAGTTCCAGCTCACGCCGCGTTCGTCGCCAAGCACTAGTGTATTTTAAAGTAAATTAGTGAATACCATTTTTAGGCTCGACGCTGCCGCAGCGCTGACACAGCGCTGACAACAACGCGGTTTCCTTAGTGAATAACACTGCAGAACTTCTTAATAGTATCCATTGGATTGTACCACGACAAAACTCTCGAATCGCCAACTTTCGGCCCTTCTCGTAACGTAGCACAATTCCTAGAAATAGTAAACAACATAATTTATTGTTTAAGCGAAACAAAGTAGATATATTGAGTACATCATGTTATCAATTCAAAACATATTTGCACAAACTTACTTAAAGCCAATGTCTAGTTTTAAAATTGTTACAATATGATTGTATTGCTTACTTTTTCGCTGAGTGTCGTCCATCATTGATTGTTTTTTAGTTCCTTCTCTTCACTTGCAAACGTTGTAATGTACTTTTGTCTAAATTCACCATTTTGAAGCGCAACTTTGATAGTGTACCAACTATTTATTATAGGTTTTTGTTTATTGTGTATATTTATATATATATGTATCAATCACTGTATAACGTAATGCGATAACTTGCGTGGCATAACACTTCTTCCTACAGCCGCAAAAGTTCTGGCTAAGATTCTGCTCAATCGTATTGCACCAAGAGTTGCAGAAACGCTGAGCGACGAGCAAGCGGGCTTCCGCCCTGGTCGCTCCTGCACAGACCACACCAACACCCTGCGCATCCTTATTGGACAATGTGTCGAATGGCAGTCGGAGCTGTTCATGGCCTTTGTGGACTTCGAAAAAGCTTTCGACACTGTGAATTTGAGCGCGCTGTGGTCCAGCCTTAGTCGCAGGGGCATACCCGAGTGCATAATCCGCATCATTCGTTCTCTGCACGAAGGGAGTACATGCAGAGTGATGCATGACAATGAAATGGGAGCGCCTATAAGCATAACGGCCGGTGTGAAGCAAGGATGCTTACTATCGCCGCTGCTGTTTGTGATCCTTATCGATGACGTCATCAGGAAAGCGATCGTAACACCAAGAGGCATCAACTGGGCTACGAAGGTACTAGAAGACCTTGACTACGCTGATGACATCGTGCTGATTTCGCCATCTCTAGCCCATCTTAAAGCTAAACTTGAAAGCCTTCAAGGGGAAGCTGAAGCTATGGGCCTACGAATCAACCGACGCAAAACAGTTGACATGCGTGTGAAGTCTGATTGCATGGAACCTTTGTGGCTCATGAACGACCGCCTGGAATCAGTCTCAATGTTCGTGTATCTCGGAAGTACAATAACCTGTCGGGGAGGTACGGACGAAGACGTCGAGAGTAGGATTAAGAAGGCAAAAGCTGCGTTTGCTCAACTAAAACCAGTCTGGGATTCAAATGTGCTTACTCGCCGCATTAAAATCTCCCTCTTCGAATCCATGGTCAAGTCAGTGCTGCTTTTCGGCTGTGAAACGTGGAGAGTGACTAAAGAGCTGACACACAAGCTACAAGTGTTTGTCAATAAGTCGAAAACGATAAGGAACGAGGATTTGTGGAACTTGTGCCGTCAGATTCCAATCGCCCAAGAAGTAGCGCAGCGGAAGTGAAGATGGATCGGGCATACTCTTCGAAGAGGAGCAACGAACCTCGCTAGTATCGCCTTTGAGTGGAGGCCTCAAGGTGAAAAACGAGCTCGTGGTCGCCCTGTACACACATGGAAAAGAGCGAAGCCAAGAAGGTTGCTCAAGACAGGAAAGCGTGGAAGGATCTTGTGGAGGCCCTATGCACCTCCGGGGTGCCCTAGGAATTACAACAACATAACGTAAGCATGTCGCGTTTGCCTGTAATTGGGTGAATACTCAAGCAAGCAAAAGTTGTATACTCTGTTTATATGTAAGTTTTTAGTATTACACCTGTTGGCAAACTTTAATAAAATAAAATAAAATAAACGCTTACGTAAATGTTACTTACCGACTCATGGTACGACTACTACTGAAGTTTATGGATGAATGCCGTGCCTTAGGGTTTACGTAAATACTCATAAATCTCGGCGAGATTAAGAGCAATAAATATGCAACGACAACGATATTGCTGTTATTTTAAATTTTACTTTTTCCATGATGTGATTTTCACATTTGGTTTAATTTTACTCAATCACATTTACATACACAATAACAATGAATTAACATACACAATAACAAAACATAACAATGAATTGTAAATTATTCTAATCGATTTGATTACCATGATGGGGGTTACCATGACGTACTAACGTAATTCAGTTTAGGTTCAGGGAAAGAGACAGTGATATACGGCTCGTATAACCTTGTCCCTTTCACTCAACCTAAACTGAACCAGTACGTCATGGTAAACATCCAGCGGCCCTACCGCGAACTACAAAATCCGCAAATTGCGGGGATTTTTCTCTGTCACTCTAATGACGCCTTCGTTGGCATGACAGAGACAAATCCCCGAAATTTACGAACTTCGGTGTTCGCGGTAGCAGGCCTGGTGGCCTATGGATGGTCCCGTGTTACGCGTCACTTAATTTCGCACTTGCATACTTGTTAGAACGTGACAGCAACGCCGACAAACGTTTAGACGCGGTACTTACCATCATTAGCCTACAGAACAGATCATAATTGATGGATTTTTTAAAGTTTCTGAATTAGATGCCTAAATAGAACTATTTGAAATTTCAAATGAGGAGAAATAATGCGTAAACAAGAAAAAGCCTTTTAGGTAACAATTACAGTAGTATTATATGTGGTTTCCAATTAATTAACAAATCTTATTAGCTACGAAAATGGGCCAAGAGCTTATCAGGCCTTGTTTGGGAAAGATGTTATAGTTGATATTGCGCACCAGTTCTTAATTCAATGAACTCAAAATATTACAAGCTTTATTGCCAATACGCAAAATTCAGAAATAATAATTTTCCCAGTAACCCATTTAATATAAATATCTGTTATAATTGGATTTGATTTAAAATAAGTCGCAGATAATAGAACAGATTTTTCACAAGCTATTTCAAAGAACTTATTTATATTATTTAAATTACACATGATAAAATGCTGTTTTTTTGCGTGGTACTTAGAGGTACAAGTTCAAGTTGCATAATGAGAAAGTGACACATAATAGTAATTTTGTTTTCACGGGCCTAATACAAAACGTACAAAATAAAAAGAAATGTTATGTTTCGGCAGCCCATAACACTTTTTAGATTAATACTCATTAATAGCACATATTTATAGTTTAGACAATACAATTATCTATGTAATTTAAATGGGCTTAGAACGCTGTGGCACTAAATATAATGTTGCGCACTCGAAATGGAACAATTTTCTCATAATACAACAGCATTAATTGTCGCTTCAGCAAATGCACAAACCATTGCCACATTAACGCTTGATTAATATTTAAATCACAAACATTGCTAATGCGTTTTATATTCCGAGCCCACATTTGGCGTCGGGCCAGAGTTTAAAAAAAATCTAACGAACAATAGCATCGAATCATAAAAACCAGACACAATTGCTCGTGAGCCGGCGAAATGGTCTACGCGGCGGACGAATTGCGGTGCGCTGGAGATTTGCCGCTTTCCGTTTATGCCGCTTTAGGGCTGTCATCTGCCCTCAATCCGGCGAAATCCCTCCCCTGCCCCTGAGATAACATGTATTAAAAATCCATCACCACCCCATCTATTATGCGCAGATAAATCACGAATTCACAACAATTAACAGGGATTTTACGAATGCAAACATCACTTTAGCGAGTATATAATAGCAGAGCGTGATTGTACTAGGAGAGCAATGAATGAAGAATGCGACTAGGTAAGGTATAGTGTGGGACAGCCCTAGAAAAGCCGCAAAATTACCGGGAATTCTCTCACAAAGACCGCAGATTTCATGTTACCGTGACTTTTCCCTGAAAATGTAACGAGCCTTTATTGAATTATCAGCGGAAAGTTTTTTAATACGGTTTATTTTAGGTGGCTTTTGTTGCAGACGTAAGTGCTTCGGGTTTCTTATAAAAATTCTGAATACTCTACGTGCGGATTGGTAAGTTAGAGGTAAATAGTAGCTCACCTTTGAATGGTAAGTGAAGAAATAGTAGGTGTACCTGCTTAGTGAAACAAATATACCTATTTATACGTTTAAGGTTTTGTCAAATACGAAAAATTACGTTTATATTTTGCGACAAGTCTTAATTGAGCTAACGGTGGGAAGATGTTGACTTCTGTAAGCACCCAATTATTTAAGAACAGTCACGTCTAATAATATGTATACCTACATTTCGGAACGTAGCACAGTGTGAAATATTTCATCAGTTTTGTTGAACACATTTTCTTGGCTTTAACGATTGTAACATTTTATAAGAAAACCAATACAAAAACTCCCAGTGTTTCTATGGTTCTGGCTCATTTCTATGTTAATAGGGTTGTCACAATCTGAAAACTGGCTATTATTATGTCGGCCCATAGCTTAGTGTAGTAGTTGCTAGTCTGTTCCAATAAGTGGACGCAAGCTACATGTGTCCTATCGCTCAGTTGCTTACGTCCTTTTTACTATTTTTTTGCGAAAACTCAAAAAGCTGAAAACAATATTTATTGTATTAAGAATATTTATCAAACCTTCAGAAGAGTCCGCTGCCGTTAAAGTATTTTTGGTAAAGCTGAAACGGAGACGCTTCGCTCGCCCAAGGATTTTTATGTCTATCTTCTTCATAATAAAGACGTTCGTCAACTGCGAGAGCCAAGTTCTCGTCTTCATTAATTTTGGGTATTACTGAATCATGTGGTTCAGAAGGCTTTAAAACTGTCACTTTATCCGGTAAAGTAGTCGTATTTGTTTATAACGTCGGTCTTTGAGAGACAAATCCGAAACATAAGAATCCGAAGAATCGAAAGCACGCCGAAAAATACCTGTATTGTAGTCTTCCTGTCTACCTTTCGAGAGTGGTGCTCCCGATCATATTGCCAACATTTATTACGGGATTCGCCGGCTTGCTCGGACAGCATTGCTATTGGCAAAGGATTCATCTCAATGATTTGCCAACCGTGCATTAGAATTGTGTGCATTGTGACTCACATAAAATATACCAGTCATATGCCTTTACATAGTTTTCAGCCACAGATGTACAAAATACATGGAAAGCGTTAGCGACATAGCTGCTACTAAAATGGTGTGAAAATCGTCGACAAGCCACTGCTCTATACCGAGTATTCCGGCAAAAATCTTACGATTTTTTTCTGAAAATGCTGCCGATGAAAATGAGCAGTATTTCCGTCATTAGTGGTGCCCGAATTTTGTCTAACAACTTAAAACAACGTAAAACTTAACTAATGCATGTTAACTCATGTGAATTGCGATAGACGCAACCGAATAGCCAAATGCTTATTACGACTGAAATAGAAAAGTCTAATTAAATGGTACCTAAGTACTATGCCTCTGTGACCAACGACCAATAAGCGGACTCATCTTCATAGCTCTACCAGAGAATAAATAAATGAAGGGTCACCGGAAAGAACATGTCTAGTCAATTCAAATTACAGAAGGAAAAACCACCTTACTTTTGATAGAATAAGGTGTGAATTAGCCCTGATTTTTTTAAGCACTGGACATGTTTTTTCCGTGGACCCTTCAAAAAGCTAACAGTATTTAAAATATTAATAAAATAAATAAGGGCTTGTGCATAAATCACGCGAGGTCCTATAGGGGGGGAGGGGGTCCAAGGAAAAATCACGAAAAATCACAGTAGGTTTACAAGGAAACTTCACGTGTATTTTTCGACGATGAACAAACTAAGAAAAAATATTCAAAGTCAAAGTCAAAGTCAAATAATTCTTTATTCAAATGGGAATAGCAACAAACTCTTTTGAATCGTCTAAATATGAAAACTACTTCCGGTTCGAACCCTACACCGCTGACCCAAGAAGAACCGGTAAGAAACTTGGCGGGAATTATTTTTTCAAACAATGATGGTACATCTTACAACTAACATGCATTAAAAAAAAAAACATAAAATTGATTTTAAACAAATTGAAATATAATAATAATAACAAGAGATGTAAAGTCTCTAAAAGTCACAACATTTATAAGTAATAATTTATAGAGAAGTAAGGTTTCTCTCCGAATAGGTATATAATAATAACATTATATAATGCACGTTTGGAGATGTATAAGGTCTCCAAGCGTAAATTATCGTAATTGAATATCATGACTTTAACAAACTAATAATTAAATCCTAAATTACTCCCACGGTGTTTTATCATTCATGTAGTCTTGTGTACTATAATAAGCTTTAGATATAAGTTTACGCTTTACAAAATTCTTAAATTTGTTGACTGAAAATTCAGTAACATTTACTGGAAGTTTATTATAAAATCTTACACAATTACCCATGAATGATTTCCTAATTTTATTGAGTGGGATGAAAAACTATCGAAAGCCTGCAGAGCATGATGGTAAGATCTATGCTCCATTTTTGCTCCGCCAGTCACTTGGTATTACACCGACTCTTGAGGGCTTCAGAAACCTGCCATTTGACATGTATTGTCCAAGCCTCAAGGACCAAAGGCCAGTACCGGGAGACTGTGCGCGGACTGTGGCATGTATTTATGCGCAAAAAAAAAGTGCGATTGCACAGAGCCGTGCACAAGAGGCTCACTAGGGTAGAAGTAGTTCGACCAACGTGAATCCTAGATCCCAAAAGGAGGTCCTTTGCGTGATCCGGGAAAACAATGACGCCGAGTGGCAAGATGAAGATGATGTCGAAGGAGTTTCGCCCGCTACATGCATGCTGGTAAAAGTGTGCCCTGTTGTGGCGATTGTAACTAACCAGGATAATCCCTGGACCGACGAATAGTTAACACGTTCACGGACGGTAAGGGGTTTGGCTTCCGACCAAAAATGACACATAAATTTGTATGGAAATTTTGTACATGCTATAGCATGCGTGTCATTATGACACACGAGAAATATGGTAGTTAAGGACGCATACTGCTATAGCATTCGACTGCTATAGAATAACTTAGTAGGAGTCGATAACATATGCCAGTAAAATTCTATATCATTGTCCTGCCACACCAGTTCTCGTTCGTTAGCTGATAGTTTCGACTCCTCGACACTTAAAACCTCTTCCGAAGATTTATCAGTTGCCTACTCGAACGACCTGACAAATTTTTCGTGTTCTATTTTTCATCGTCTAGTTATTACAAATATTACAGATATATTTGACTAATAATGTATTTATGCCCCCGTTATGCTGTAAACAAACAGTATTAAACGTCTAGAGCCAATAATTGGCTCGGTCTTGGAGCCAATAATATGGTCGATAATTATTATCGACCATATTATGTTCTTGAAAACGTAAGCGAAACACAACGGCGAACATATTGATGGAAATATTATAATTTATCTTTCGCATATTTAAATCCATCTCCAATTCATTTCACAGTAAAATAAATAGCTACTAAAATTCTTAACAGCAACGTATTCAAAATATATATAAATAATAGATAAAAACAGTATTTACAATGATTTAAACATCATCTTATGTATTTGCACTCTCCCGGCGCACATGCCGCACATCTGAACAAATTCCCATACTACCGCGACTGCTATAGCATTTGTGCGCGTAAAAAGAGGGCAAGGAGGTGAGGTTTTCGCTTACTCAAAAACTAAGCAAAAATCATGTGATGTGACAGTAATCTTATCCAGGTTTGGTACAACGTGACAGTAAGTCGAGGACTTTGGGTATTTTCTATAGCGGAGCGAATTCTCTAACATTTCTGGTTAAGAAAAGGGGACGATTAAAGACGTCTATAGCATTTGTGTCATATAAAGGGGGCCTTAACCCGAATGTTATAGCAGCTACGCCCGTGAACGTGTTAACAAATAAACCTTAAGATTTTTAACGTATTACAAGTTATTTTCTACCTGTCCTTCAAGTAGCACATATAGTACCTACTAGAAATTACATTACACTCACGTTAAATAGGTACATATTGTAATTGACATTCACGACGGAATTTCGCGAAATTAAAAGAATTTTTAAAATTTTGGGTCAAACATCACTTAGGGTCAAAAAGTAGCCGAAAAAACCTCGCATGATTTATGCATGAGCCCTAACACTTCGCAAATAAACTTGTAATCGTGTACATTTGAAAAGTGACAACCCTGACTGAATTATTTTAAAATTCATATCTCGCGTTTCCTGCAATATTTGCATTTGATTTTTTTTTCACGAGTAGAGCATTTTATATACTATTCGTTAATTTTAAAATAAAATGCGACTACCTAGGGATTATCGAGGAAAAAAATGTTTTTTAATTGTAAGAAAATTGGCGACACCCTCCTCTAGAATCATCAATTTTAATTTTTGATAAATGATATCGGTGTATTAAAATTACCTTAATATAAACACGTAAAAATGATTTTAAAAAATAAGCATTAAATGTGAGTAAATTCAGTTTTCAGGTTTCTATGGACTTCTATGGATGTTTATTTCTTTTTTGAAAATACCCAAAACTATGATACATAGACCCACGGGAGTTTCAATGTTCTCTATTATTTGACATGGCAGATAAATTAAACAAACAATCACACTTTCGCAAAATTGAGGAAAAATTCCACACTGTGCGTAGGCATGTCAAAGGCATAAGGATCAAAATTGTATAGGTACATAATATTAAAGCCGACCGTACATTTATTGCTTAATATATAATCGTTGTAGTTTGTTTTGGTAAAAATATATCAAATTTTCTATTAAAGCAAACTAAAAAATAAATATCTACAAAATTACGGAGCTCTAAATCTAGTACTAGGTACTCATTTAATTTGCCTGTGCACTGGAAAATAAATAAATAAAAATACTCCCAGGAAACCAGAGTAATATCCGTTTTCCATGAATTGCTATCATATCATGTAACTGGAATGAAACCTTTACTATCCGATTATATTTCCCCATACTTGAATGCCGTACTGAAATTTAAATCACACCATAGTTAGTAGTATAATTACAAACTGTTTTACGCCTGTATAGCATAAACACCACTTCAAAGTTTTACTTTTTTACTTTGCTTTATTACATTTGATACAAATTTGTTTTTTAACGGGCACATATTGTATTTTTTTATACAGTTAACTTTCGTAAGTAAACTTTAGTAAATTGTTAGCGATTTATTGACAACCCACGCGTGGATTTTGAAGTTCTTAACCTATGAAATAGGAATGTCTCATAAGTAGTTCGTTATCATATTGGCCTAAATATCTTAAAGGAAAACGTATGTATTTTATTTATTTCATACGTCTCGCATTCCATTTTTTTTCTTTATTTGTCCTTGAAACACTTCTGAGTTGTTACAAGCTCTTATAATATTATATTTTCAAAACTATTTTAATACGATCAATAAGTCCGGAATGTATGTAATATAATGGGTTATGATAATTATAACTTGCGCACATTCAATCTATCTTTGACTGCGACCATACGAGTATACATATAACATGAACGTCTAACGCCAGCTCAAGAATGCCCCCAAGAACAATTGTTAAATTGTGCCAAGATGGGCAGGATATTATAGCGCTTTTCTTAACACCGCGCATATGTCGGCGCAACACCTTTGACAAATACACAATGAATTTAGCCTTTGATGGACCAATCACAACTATTTTTAAATGGCGGTTAAATTGAAATTAATTACCGTGATGCTTTGAAGAGAGGGTGACACATGTCAACTAAAATTCAGGACAGTTTTTGAAATGCAATTTAGTATGGCGTGCGGCTTCCATGTTTTATTAGTTCGTAGATCTTTGATAAGGTACCTCATGTTGGGTGCTCACCTAGCCGACGGGTAGAGGACAATTCATTAACCTGGAACTAAACGCTAATGACTTTGGGGTCATTATCGGCGACGTTCGGTTACGGAAACTCCTGGTAACGCTTAGTCGCTAATTTTGGGATAGGAACATGGCAACGCTAAAACAGTAGGTATATTATGTGAAGCAATGTAACATAGAGGGTTAATTTTTTTAGAATTACATCAGCAGGCTATCTCAGTCCACTGCTGGTAGGCCTCTCCTATTAACTATGCGTATAGACGCATTAGGAGGTAAATGCCCACAATCGCCACGCTGGGCAAGCGTTGATTGATGATGGGCAGCACACATTACTGCGATCGCCAATCCGCTTGCCCAGCGTGGCGATTATGAACATTAAGCGTCCGTAGGTACGCATAGTTAATAGGAGAGGCCTACGACCAGCAATGGACTATCATAGGCTGATGATGATGATGACGGGCAAACGGATTGACAATCGAGTTTTCTAGAATACTACGTAGCAACAAGAGGGAAAAATGTTGTCCACTCTGATAAATTATTTTTTATCACACTAATGAGATAATAATCAAGTCATTGCTCGGATGGGTTGTGGAATATATGTATATATTTTAATACATTAGTTTATTCATTTGTGTAATTAAAAATATATTGTATCACGCGAGGGGCAAGAAGATTTCAAATGTGTGTCATAAATAAATACAGCACCCACGTAGAACAATGTACTATTAAAATAAAACCTCTTGCATGTAAAGACGAGACGTGTAACTACTGTTTTATACTTTACGAGTATACGAATACTGCGAGGTCACTACAACACTACACATACATTCATTATATTATGTTTTATGCGTCGGTAAAGTAAGTGGGTACTAAGCCGCGGACCGCACTAAAATATTCCTCTGTTCTAGCTGTAAGTTTTTTGTTGCTTATAAGTTTTTTTATGCTATAAAGATAAAGATAAATAAATGAATAAATAAACATGCTATACATTTGACGTCTAAGATATCGTTACGGTTTAGGTGCCAAAAATGTAACCAAAAATATAAATACTTTGAGTAGAAACAAAAATAAAACATGGTTTAAAAATAATGAGACGAGGCTATTTGAAGATTTCTAAAGAACTGACAACATTAATCAATATTATACTTTACGAAACTAAAACAAAGAGCTAAGTATAAATCAAATTAAAAAAAAGTTCTTAATACAATGGGAAAATCCTGGATAAAAAAATAATCGAACAGATAAAAAAACTTTTTGGTAAATATAATTATACAGGGTGTTTGGTTAGCGGTGTCGGAGCTTTTAAGGGCTTAAACTACAATCAATTTTATCGATAAATTACCATACGATTTTTTTTTAACCAAGGATAATTAAATGGCGGCCATTTTAAAATTTCAAACAGACGAATACGGGCGCACGTGATATTTCTGGAATTATACGTTTGTTATCGGTCCTATCCTTGCAAAAAAATCTCGTTAGCGAGCTCATTAGATAAGCAACTAATTAAGCTAATCATTTGACGCAACTATTTGAACAACAAGGCTAAAAATTTTAGCCTTTAGGTTTTTGGTGTTGTTATCTGTTAGTACAGGATGTTAGCTAAAACACAACACCATAATTACAGTTATACCTACCTTAAGTATTTTAGGAATTAGAAGTGCTCAAACATGCACTGGATGGATGGAAGGCGGCCACTTCACTAGTCAGTACACTGCTGACATTCATTTGTTTATGGATTTTGCATCGGGAACGCTAAATGCAGCTGTTTTGGTGTATGTTTGAGTACTTGTAATTCCTAAAGTACTTAAGGTATAACTGTAATTATGGTGTTATTTTTTAGCTAACATACTGTACTAATAAATAACAACACCAAAAACCTATCTTAACGACCTAGTTTTCATGCAAAATTAAATTAATTGAAAAATTAAGGTGATTTTTTTACTATATTCAATTAAAAAAAAAATTTTTAGCCTTGTTGTTCAAATAGTTGAGTCAAATGATTAGCTTAATTAGTTTGCTTATCTAAGGAGCTCTCTAACGAGTTTTTTTTACAGGGATAGGACCGATAACAAACGTATAATTCCAGAAATATCACATGCGCCCGTATTCGTCTGTTTGAAATTTTAAAATGGCTGCCATTTAATTATCGTTGGCACAAAAAAATTTTTTATGGTAATTTATCGATAAAATTGACTGTAGTTTAAGCCCTTAAAAGCTGCGACACCGCTAACCAAACACCCTGTATAGTATTTGTTGAAATTTAATAAAAGTTACATATTTATGTGGTCTTTTCCAATCCCCGGATAAAGATATCCGTCAGATAAAATGATCACTATCCTCTAAAAATAATGGCTAACATTTACCTAAAGGAAATTAATATTTTATTCAGGGCAGGTGAGACAGGCCTGTAATGAGTTATTAAGCACTTACTTTCATTTCTGATAAGAACGAATATGTGACTAAGCTTCTTTAATTAATAAAGCAACCAAGGTGAAAGCAAAACCGGTACTAAAAAGAAAACTTTTCGTTACCTATTACTAAGAGAATACTAAACTAGAATGAACTGGAGTTACCTTAAGAAGGGTCATTCTGCTTAATAATTCAGCAGCATGGCGTGCATTCAGCCAACACTCTACAAGCCGCTATGTTAAAAAAAAACTTGTAAAAGGTTTATGGGCTACATAAAGGTGGATTTAGACCAAACGAGCTAATGCTCGTTCTATCCCCCACTCTACGAATTTCGACGAATCACGTTTTGTGTAACGGACGAATTTCGTAGAGTAATGAGCATTCGCTCGTTTGGTCTAAATCCACCTCAACATATCTTCTATAGATATGTTAAGGTGCATATTAAAGTTCCATTCCGTTCGTTATTCTGCTAATGTGTTGAACTCCTAGTAAGCCACTACATTAATTTTCTCCTTCACTTGCTCCAAAAATGCTCGCCTTGGTCCTCCCTCTTCCCTTCCACTTTTCCTTCAATTACAGTTTTAATAATATTATGTTTGTCATGTCCAACATAATTCCTCGTCTGTTCTCAATCGTTTTCATTAGAGATCTGTTCTCCCCTATCTTATCCAAGTACCTATGTAGGTATAAATGGTGATCCCGTTCCTACGTGTCGGGTAACTTGCGCTGTAATTTTCTCCCACGGCCAACCTCAACACTAATGAGCTTCTACAAACAATAGGAATTGAAGTCTTCTTCTTAAGAGCCTGGCTCTTGTCGGTGGAGTAAACGCCATTCAGTTCGTTATTCTGCTAACGTGCGGAACTCCTGGTACGACACTCCCTTAATTTTCTTCTTCACTTGGTCCAAAAATGCTCGCCTTGGTCTCCCTCGGCCCCTCTTCCCTTCCACTTGCCCTCAATTACAGTTTTAATAAAATTGTCATGTCGTAACAGGTGCCCCAACATAATTCCTCGTCTGTTCTCAATCGTCTTCATTAGAGATCTCTTCTCCCCTATCTTATCCAAGTACCTATGTAGGTATAAATGGTGATCCCGTTCCTACGTGTCGGGTAACTGGAGCTGTAATTTTCTCCCATGTCCAACCTCAACACTGATGAGCTTCTACAAACAATAGGAATTGAAGTCTTCTTCTACTTAAGAGCCTGGCTCTTGTCGGTGGAGTAAACGCCATTCAGTTCGTTATTCTGCTAATGTGTTGAACTGGTACGACACTACATTAATTTTCTCCTTCACTTGGTCCAAAAATGCTCGCCTTGGTCCTCCCTCTTCCCTTCCACTTTTCCTTCAATTACAGTTTTAATATTATAGTTACAGTCGTAACAGGTGCCCCAACATAATTCATCATCATCATCAGCCAATTGACGTCTACTGCTAGACATAGGCCTCCCCCAGAGAGTTCCACAAAGATTGGTCGTGAGCTATCCACATCCATTGGACACCCGCAACCTTTACAATTCCTCGTCTGTTCTCAATCGTCTTCATTAGAAATCTCTTCTACCCTATCTTATCTAAGTACCTATGTAGGTATAAATGGTGATCCCGTTCCTACGTGTCGGGTAACTTGCGCTGTAATTTTCTCCCATGTCCAACCTCAACACTAATGAGCTTCAACAAACAATGCAATTAGCACTAACCAAGTGTTAGTTTAATTCCGTCATTAGTAGTTGGGCAGTGGGCCGGATGGGTCAATTGTACTGGAATAGAGTTATTACACTGCTGGTCGAATTACAAAGGCAACGGCTTTGTTTTAGTCCTAGTTTCTAGGCATTTTGTTAACAAATATTTTACCTTTGGTTATAAGTATTCATAAGTAAATATCTTGGAACATCTCATACCAATCGACCTCGTTTCACGGTAAGCTCAATTAAGGCTTGTGACGTGGGTACCAGCCGATGATATAATTTAATAGATATACAGGGTGTAAGTCTAATACGGGCGAAGCTTTTAACGGGTGTTAGTTTACGACATAATAAGTACATTCAAATAACTTTTACTTAAAATTAGAGCAACAAAATTTTCCATACAAAATAATTCGGCGCGCAATGTAGAGCAACATACGCGAGTTAAGCACTCGTTGACAGCTAATTTCAAAAGCAAATGACATAACTGCCATATCAACAATAACAAATGTTCGTGCCTACATTGCTGCTCCGATAATCTTAAAAAAATTCTGTGGGGTCATAATTAAGAGTAACTTTTAAAAAACCTTGTAATCCATGATGGCACTAATGAATCTCATACCTGGTTTAATTGATCGCCCGTATTAGATTTACACACTGTATAGATACTTAAATACATAGACACCCATGATCAAGGAACAAATATTTGTGATAAATAAATACACAAATAATGCCCTCGCCGTGATTCACACCCGGAACGTCCAACTCAGAAGGCAGGGTCACCACCAACTAGGCTACGGAGGCTTACAAATAATTATATATAACTATACGAAGATATTTAAATATTACAACTAGACGTAAATTAGAACGACAATTATTTATTTATTATTACAACCTATTCTCATAAAGATGCTATTTTAGGAAAACAGGTAATCAAGAAATATGGCTACTGAAATTGTTGCTAAAGATCCATGCACACAACGGGTAAGAGACAACCACCAGTTACGTAACTAGGATATAAAAATGATCATCGCCGTTTCAACACAAAGTATACTTCATTTCAAATACCATGGCCCGATTCCACTTAAA
>JALPQI010009211.1:0-42174 GCA_025490895.1 Thaumatotibia leucotreta
GTCGTAGGAGTCGACTAAGGGATTGAAGTGTCACTGACTATTATTTGATAAAAGATTGATGATGGGCAGCAGCGTCGTCATAGTGGACACATTGCTGCGGTCGCCAATCCGCTTGCCCAGCGTGGCGATTATGGGAATTTACCTCCTAATGCGTTTATACGCATAGTTAATAGGAGAGGCCTACGTCCAGCAGTGGACTATCAAAGGCTGATGATGATCGACGCATGAGGCGGATGCCTATAATCGAGACACTGGACAAGCGGGTTGGCGATCGCAGTAACTCCTTGTGACGATGCTGCTGCCCATAATCAATCTTCTATAAAGGAATATTCATTGACTTTTCAATCCCTTAGTCGATTTTTACGACACCCACGGGAAGACTTGGTGTGGTGACAAATGTATTCTTACTGCCGTCACACGACGTCACAAAGTAAAACGCGCTAAAATAATGGTAGTGAAACGAGTAGGTAGCTATTTAGTTAGTGAATGTCATTTATTAACCATTAACACTCAAATGTATTGTTACTGCCGTCACCACACGGCAAAAATACATTTGCCACCACCCCTACTCCTCCTGCGTGTGTCGTAAGAGTCCACTAAGGGATTGAAGTGTCACTGACCATTATTTGATAAAAGATTGTTGATGGGCAGCAGCGTCATCATAGTGGACATATTACTGCGATCGCCAATCTGCTTGCCCAGCGTGGCGATTATGGGCATTTACCTCCTAATGCGTCTATACGCATAGTTAATTGGAGAGGCCTACGTCCAGCAGTGGACTATCATAGGCTGATGATGATGATGATGATGATGAACACTCATACATTTTCCTATCAAACACTCTGCTTTTATCAAACAATACAAAATCCTTTAATAATCCTCCAGCCTATCAAAAACAAAAAACCCATAACCTAATTTCCGTCGAATTCATACTTCAAATAAAAACTGCCTTTTCATCTGAGAATTTCCTCTTAATGCACAGCACGAACAGGTCCTTTGATTACTGAGGAGCAATTCCAGTGATGTTTGACAAAAGAATCCATCGATTTCGAGTTATGTACAAAGGACAATTTTTGCTCGAGAAATACTGGCACAGTTTAGTGATATAACAGTAAACTGTCTCCGCAACTTACTTATAAATATTTACATATAAATCAACAAATTTCATGATTTTATGTTCAAGCTACTGCATTTATCGCGCAACTTGTACACTTGTTTATTTACATTTATTTTTTCAGCAAAAACACCGCACATTTTGTTTACCGGACTTTAATAATAATAGGACGCGTTTTCGCGATTTCGTTCGGAAGTGATGGATCTTATGGATTTTAAAATATAGGTATGTTTATCATCGTATTTTAATTTTAAAGATCTGAAATTATAATTATAATTTAATTAAATAATGAAGTACAGACAAAATTAACATTAAATGATTTTGTTTGGAGCTACCTAGATCTTAGTTAGTAATTAGATTGTTTTTGTAATGTTTTAGACAAATAAATGACAGTTTGGGATTAACAAGATGGATTACTTTATTTAGATTCTCTCTGTAGAAACAAAGGGCAGTTTTTCCTTGTAAAATACGCCTCAGCGTCGTCTTTTACTTAAAAGTTATGAGTATTCCTGTGATCAGAGTATCGGAACGTTTTATCAGTGACTGTTGGTTTTGTATTTTAATATTTATCATCCGTTTTTAGACTTCAAATACTTCTATTTTTATTGCTTAATGTAGTAATATTACCTCCCACAAGATAGTCCGACGACCTGGTCAAGGTCGCGGGAACCCGCTGGAGGCAAGCAGCGCAGAACCGGTCATATTGGCGATCTTTGGGGGAGGCCTATGTCCAGCTGTGGACGTCTTTTGGCTGAAATGATGATGATGATGATGTAGTAATATTTATAGGTATAACGTGCGCTGGGATAAGATGAAACACTTTTCTGATTGGGGAAAGACAGAAAATCGTCCTTCTACTGGTGCTTGTAGATGGACAAGGTAGCATTTTGTCTTACCCCATCGAAAAAACCGTTCTTACCCAATTTCACCTTAATTACAAAACGATCGGTAAATATACCAGTAGAATGTTAAATTTGGCTGACTTTCATAGCTTTTGACGTCTTTGACACATCAAGATATCATCATCATACATACATCATTAGTCTGTGATAGTCCACTGCTGGAGGCGGCATTAGTAGGTAAATGCCCATTTAATCGTCACGCCGGCGCCGGGCAAGCGGATTGGCGATCGCAGTAATGTGTCCACTATGATGACGCTGCTGTCTATCATCAATATTTTATCAAATAATGGTCCGCAACACTTAAATCCCTTAGTCGACCCTTACGACACCCGCTGGAGGAGTTGGGGAGTGACATATGTCGACGGCCCCTACGTAAGTTGTCGTAACTTGAAATTTGGGATTTTTTTTTTATTTCATAAAACATCATATCTTTTAGCAATGTTTCCATTCCACGAAGAAAAAATTTAAAAAACCTATTACAAATAGGTTTTTGACACACGTAAACTATCGTAACTTAAAAAAAGCACCGTCGTACACTATAGTAAGTGTACTTACGACAGTTAATACGGGGCGGCCACCCGCGCTCGCGCAGCGTAAGTGCCAGTTACGATCTTTTACGCGGTGGAGCAGAGGTTTTTCGTGAGTGATCATTTTTTACCAAAAACTAACAACTAGATGAGACAAAAATGGACAAACGATACATTTTATTCGGTAAAAGTAAGACACTGCATCGGGGACAAACTCAAACTAACTGCAAGACCAAAATTAATTTTCGAAACGGCCGTTAGAGTTAAAACAAAAGGTGGTCCAAGATGAAATAAAAGACGCTTCAGAAATAAAAATGATTTAAAACCACTAAGCAAAGTTGGGAATCTAATGAATTTCACTCAAAATCAGGTGCGCATTTATTAGTATGGATGTTGATAAAATTTTAATAATACCGGTGAATACTGTAGTATGTGTCACTTACCACAACTTACTTCGGAGTTTAAGATCGGTGTTTTGTCTTAAGTTTAACATACTACTATTTACATTGGATTTTATTTATTTTTTGTGTTGTATGTGTACTTGAGACATTTTTCGTCGGAAATTGTTTTTTAATTTATATTGTAAGTGATATTTAAGACAGTATACGCCGGGTAAAATACAGAGTTACTACAATTTACAATTATAATGTTGGCGTATTTCAATAATTTCAGCTCATTATTATCATTATTTCACTCATTATAAATCATCATCTGCAGATCGACGATTTGACTGCTTACTGAATGAAACCGCCAACGGCAGCAGTATCTAATCATGAAAGCGATATGACTGTTCTTTACAATTATAATTACGTTGAAAAACACTTAATATTAATCTCATATGATGTAGTTGAAGCGGCAGGCATTTTTGTTAACTGATTATTTTATGTCTTTGAACTGTGAGAGAAGTCATTAATCTGCCTTGTCTATAATTATAATTTCAAAATCACGTGCCTAATGCTGAATGAGTAACGTAACGTAACGTAGTGATGAATGTAATGAAGTTTTTATGTACTAACTAAATGCACAAAATTATAATTAAACGGTTAAACTCATGTATATTCGGTAAATATAAAAAGTGGGTAATGAACAGATGAGCACCTAGCGGCTCGTTGAGCCCGTTGAGATAAAACGGGTTGAAGGTGGTCCTGCGCAAGCACTGATGTCATGTCTGACTGCAGGTTTGTGTCACCAAACACTACGTAACAGATGATAAGCACACGAAGTCACTGTGTGCACAAAACCATCATTCGCTTGGAGATAACCGGCTTCCATGCCGTTGGCTCAGTCCAACCCCCATCCCGATTGAAATTAATCTGAATCGCTTTGTATATCTTCACTGGCAGATAGCATCTTTACCGTACCAGCATCCTCTTTTTATTAAAGCGTTTAGGAAATACAATGTGCCTGTATCGTATGCGTTCACCATAGCTGAGTTGTCTATCCCCATGTCCTTGACACTCCATATGTGCTCCTAGTCTTGTAGACTCATTACGTCATTCCTTACCGAAGTCATACGGTATCTTATAAACACCCGAACTGCAAAGTGAATTCCCGTCCTATGGAGGGCGTAAGAAGAACTCATATTGGTATGAGGACGCAAAATGGTCTAAATGCTAAACCTCCGGGGTAATAGGCGTCCAATTTCGTTAGTCACTGCATTAATATGAGGCAAGAATGTTGGTGCCCTCTCTACTGTGTGGTGATGTCGAAACGTCCCTGAGCTCCTTGTACGCTGACTTTGTCTCCAACTATATCTGTTCCTCTCCAAACTCTCCAACGTCTCGCCTCGTCTGACATGTTGCAACATTTGTAATAATTAAGATACCAGGAGGTAATAGAAGATACCTGTGTCCAGCAGTGGAATGAAATAGGCGAATGATGTGATGTGAATAAACGATATTAACTCATTTCGCATGTATTGCAATGTGAATCACAAAACCGCGAGAACTGGTTTGCGAGATAATGGTATAGGCCAGTTAGCAGGTAGCTTTTCTATATACTTTTTGTGACCGACGATCATTTTTACCTAGCATTACTAACCCATCAAGAAAACGAAGTGTCCCATCCACCTCTCTCTTAAATGAGAACTTCATTTTGGGATGGACATTCGGACAACTCTCGAATGCCTTCTAGTCAAATTTATCTATGAAAATATTCATCAGTACCAGAACTACATTATAAGAGAACTCTTTTCTTATTTAAATAATACTTCTCGCGCCAAAAGAAAAAGCAACTATTCAGGAAATGTTTGATGAATTTCATGTGCACAGTAGGTAAGTCGTTATGAGCTACAATATTTTTAATTATTTTTGTAGTTTCCAGTACTTCCAAACAATGAAGCTACATTAAACTCAACTACATAATCTCGTCTTCATTCAACACCACATTTTCCAGAAACTGTACAAAAATACTGTACCTGATCTATTTTTCATGATAAAACATACAAAAAACTATTCACCTGATCAATGTCCTCAAAATATTCCATCAAGGTTCCATAAAAATACTATTAAATGGTTTATTAAATGGCATAATATAGTAACTAACAAAAAGTTTTTATAATGTTTCCGCAAAACAATGTAGTTAATAACAGATACGACTAAACTTACACGCATAATTACGACGTATCTTGTAGTATGTATCACTTACGATAAATGACCATTTATAACCACCAGCGTAAAGTGTAGTTAGTAATACATACCACAATTTTTAGATTCTGTTCTCCGTCATATACTGTCGTAAGTGCAATTCCGGCAAAATTATGAATTATATCAGAAAAGTAATTATATTACTATAAAGATAGTATCTTTGTTAATGTTTATACCAATTTTCAAAGCAATCCATTGAACTATGTGACCACCGTACACATTTCAAACTTTAAAGTGCTCTCCTGTAAAGTTGCCATTTTCAACTTACGACAACTTACGTAGGGGCCGTCGATGTATTCTTACTGCCGTCCCCACACGGCCAGATTTTTAAAGACAAACGGGTCTTAATCACGTAAACTTAAAAATATATCCTGACGTTTCGGGCCTGACGTTACACCCGTGGTCGCAGGCAGACATGTCTTTGACACATCGTAAAACACGTTCGCAGATATATTTTTGCGTTAATACAAACTTAAGATGTATGAGAACTCAAGATTATAGGTTTTAAGTAGATTTATTTTGATTACTATGGAATGGAGCTAACACAACATTGAAATGTATGAAAAATAAATTTTTTTTTTAGATGTCGTGATTGGCCCCATAGTGAAAGTTGTTCAGTATAGCCTACTAAATCACCCCGTTCAAGGTTTTCAGTGGCTTGTGTAACACCCTGTATAGGGTGAATGAACTAGCCTTCAAACGTAGGGTTCTAGTTTTCTTACCCTCCGTATTTTAAAACTTAAGAGCTTATTGCACTCTTGAAACAAAATAGAAATATGAATGTTCAGATAAAACTAAGAGTTGCATTTACAGAATTATCCTAGCAACAACAAAAACATTTTAGCAAAACAGAAACTTACTAACACTTGCACTTACAAAATAGACTTCCCACATGGTTTAAGTTTAGACGATTTCCACAACAGTAGCGCAAAGTGCACTTTTCCACGCTTCTGTATTAAATTACATGGTTACGAATATAATAACATGGATAAGCTCGTGTCGGGCCACGATTAATGCAGGATTCCGTGGTTGTTTCAGCAGTGTTATTCACTAAGGAAACCGCCTTGCTGTCAGCGCTGTGTCAGCGCTGCGGCAGCGTCGAGCCTAAAATGGTATTCACTAATGAACTTTAAACGACACTAGTGCTCGGCGACGAATGCGTCGTGAGCTGGAACTACACTGCGTTCGTATTCTCTAACGAAAACCAGCGACGAACTCGCCCACAACCTCGCTCACAGCCTCGATTCCTAATGTCAAATAAAACAGCTAGGATTTTAGGAGAATAGCATAGCACTATGCTATTCTCTTGTTCACACATTCGACGCTGCGTTCGTCAACGAGCTCGACGTCGAGACAGCCTTCACTTCGACGTCGAGCGCAGCGCTGCGAGAAAACGGTATTCACTAACGTAGAACAGCTCGTCATCGAACTGTAGGCGGTAACTCTCGACGCAGTGTAGTTCCAGCTCACGCCGCATTCGTAGCCGATCACTGGGTGTGCACAGTTTTAGGGTTAGGAAAGACAGAAAATCGTCCTTCTACTGGTGCTTGTCGATGGACAAGGTAGCATCTTGTCTTATCCCATCGAAAAAACCGTTCTTACCCAAACGCACCTTAATCACAAAACGATCGGTAAATATACCAGTAGAATGTTAAATTTGGCTGACTTTCATAGCTTTTGACGTCTTTGACACATCAAGATATCATCATCATACATACATCATTAGTCTGTGATAGTCCACTGCTGGAGGCGGCATTAGTAGGTAAATGCCCATTTAATCGTCACGCCGGCGCCGGGCAAGCGGATTGGCGATCGCAGTAATGTGTCCACTATGATGACGCTGCTGTCCATCATCAATATTTTATCAAATAATGGTCCGCAACACTTAAATCCCTTAGTCGACCCTTACGACACTCGCTGGAGGAGTTGGGGAGTGACATATGTATTCTTACTGCCGTCACCACACGGCCAGATTTTTAAAGACAAACGGGTCTTAATCACGTAAACTTAAAAATATATCCTGACGTTTCGGGCCTGACGTTACACCCGTGGTCGCAGGCAGACATGTCTTTGACACATCGTAAAACACGTTCGCAGATATATTTTTGCGTTAATACAAACTTAAGATGTATGAGAACTCAAGATTTTAGGTTTTAAGTAGATTTATTTTGATTACTATGGAATGGAGCTAACACAACATTGAAATGTATGAAAAATAAATTTTTTTTTAGATGTCGTGATTGGCCCCATAGTGAAAGTTGTTCAGTATAGCCTACTAAATCACCCCGTTTAAGGTTTTCAGTGGCTTGTGTAACACCCTGTATAGGGTGAATGAACTAGCCTTCAAACGTAGGGTTCTAGTTTTCTTACCCTCCGTATTTTAAAACTTAAGAGCTTATTGCACTCTTGAAACAAAATAGAAATATGAATGTTCAGATAAAACTAAGAGTTGCATTTACAGAATTATCCTAGCAACAACAAAAACATTTTAGCAAAACAGAAACTTACTAACACTTGCACTTACAAAATAGACTTCCCACATGGTTTAAGTTTAGACGATTTCCACAACAGTAGCGCAAAGTGCACTTTTCCACGCTTCTATATTAAATTACATGGATACGAATATAATAACATGGATAAGCTCGTGTCGGGCCACGATTAATGCAGGATTCCGTGGTTGTTTCAGCAGTGTTATTCACTAAGGAAACCGCCTTGCTGTCAGCGCTGTGTCAGCGCTGCGGCAGCGTCGAGCCTAAAAATGGTATTCACTAATGAACTTTAAACGACACTAGTGCTCGGCGACGAATGCGGCGTGAGCTGGAACTACACTGCGTTCGTATTCTCCAACGAAAACCAGCGACGAACTCGCCCACAACCTCGCTCACAGCCTCGATTCCTAATGTCAAATAAAACAGCTAGGATTTTAGGAGAATAGCATAGCACTATGCTATTCTCTTATTCACACATTCGACGCTGCGTTCGTCAACGAGCTCGACGTCGAGACAGCCTTCACTTCGACGTCGAGCGCAGCGCTGCGAGAAAACGGTATTCACTAACGTAGAACAGCTCGTCGTCGAACTGTAGGCGGTAACTCTCGACGCAGTGTAGTTCCAGCTCACGCCGCATTCGTAGCCGAGCGCTACTGTCGTTTAAAGTGCATTAGTGAATACCATTTTTAGGCTCGACGCTGCCGCAGCGCTGACACAGCGCTGATAGCAAGGCGGTTTCCTTAGTGAATAACACTGTTGTTCAATGAGGGTCGGAAACCAGTTGGTAGACGGCATTTCCTGATAGACGATCATACCCCCATGATCCTAATTTTTATTTTTATTTTGTCTTACAGAACCCTAAAAACAAGCACCTCAGAAACTAGGACAATTCGATTTAGAACCGCCGCCATTTCTCATGGGACTATTTCCTTACGCAACCCCGTATCCTGTTACTTTCATTCGTAATTTTATACTTTGTATCTGTTATGGTAAAGTTGATTTTATTTTGTTTACTGTGACATACGATGTTGCGAAAGCTGAGGAGTGTCATTTCTCATGAGGAATGAATTTTACGCAGCGTATTTTTGGTTGATTTTTCGTAGTAATTTTAAACTTTAAGTTTATACTCGTAGAGTTGCTTATTATATCTTTGTTGGCTTTGAGATACGACGTTTGGGAAGTGGTTTTCCCTCAAGACTGTGTGACAAGTTTGGCGTGTGTTCGGAGATTGTTTGCATTATGGTGTGATAGAGTTACTTCAGTGATGGAAGTTTATCTTGTGGGGAGCAAAGTGGAAGGCGTGGGAAATACACTGAAATGTGGATTAGGTATAAAAATAACTTACAACAAGCTTAGCGGAACAGAAGAAATAATAATGTTGTAAGTTACGTTTTTAACCTTTTAATCGAGAGGAACTTTTTATGGAGCGTGCCCGAATCGCCACCAATACAAAATTACACCACGCAGATCGGAGCTTACATTTGAATGAGACTGATTTACACACCGTAAAAACCTAATCAAATCTTTGTCTGATATATCAGACTACGGCGGTTAAAAGGTTAACTATACAGGGTGATCGATCCAAATGGGTCAGTATGGAGGTTTTGGAAACCATATCAGATAGCGAAATCTTGTCTTAGGAACTCATGGTTCCTATCATCGATTTTAGTAAAAAAGAAAACTGCATTCATACATTTCATACATTAACAAAAATACTTGTACTCGGCCCAGGAATCAAACCTGGACTTTTTGAAAAATAAAATTTCGTTATTTTCATTTGGATATAGACATGAGCGCCGCGCCGGCGCGCCGCCGCCGCCGATAAAATCTTCGCGCCGCCGCCGCCGACGCCGCCACCGGCGTGGAATCGGCGTGACCTTGATGAGGCATCACAAAATTACGCTTTTTTTAATACCGACAATTAAATGTTTTTAAATAGCTAAAATCGATGAAAATATCACCTTTCCAAAAGGTTTGACAAATACTATGGTTGTTTAGTCGAGCACGAGCATAAAGATATGTATACGCCTGGAAGTAACAAAATTATGTATCCATATAAGTTAGCAGCCATGTTTGGTTTTCTTGTTCTCGGTTGTACGTTGTACTTCTTATGTTCGTATTAGTAATTACTAAAACCAATATAATTATATAATCTTATTGTTTCTTCATGACGATTGAAACCACAGCGAACGTTAACCAGAACCTTCAAGATGTGGTTTGCATCATCAGGGAGGACTCAAAGCTTTCGGGGGAGACCTTAGGGCAGTTAGGGCTACTGTAGGAATGACGTGAACATCCGTCTCTTCGTCAGGGAAACGGACTCTAAACCGAGAGATCAGTAAGCACATTCGAAAGAGCGATCGTCAGAACAACACAATGTCAAAGGTATTCGTATAATCTCTAGGAAAAAGCCACCTGACGAAGCTGACTACAGCTCGTGGAGAAGTCGTTACTTCGAAACTGGCAGTCCTTTCCGAAGTGGAAGACTCCTATGGCCGATTATACGCATCGCATGCATCACGACCTGATCCCGAAAATGAGGATTGTATACCCACTTTGATACGCCACCAAACCGAAGACCTGCTAGAAGTCAGTATCGGCGAAATCGAGATCGCTCTAGGGCAGCTTAAAAACGGAAAATCCCCTGGATAGGATAGCGTTACAATAGAGTTGTTAAAAGCAGGAGGTAAGCCCGTACTGAGGGAGCTCCAAAACCTTTTTAACGGTGTTCTATTCGAAGGGAAAACTCCGGAGGCATGGATTACAATTGTGGTCGGCTTGATTATCAAAAAGGTAGACAAAACCCTGATGAAGAACAACTATCGACCCATTTATCTTCCAGGCCATGTCTATAAGCTGTTCTCTAGAGTGATCATGAACCGGCTTGCGCGAATACTCGACGAATTCCAACCTCCGTAAGGCTGGTTCCTGTGTCACGCGGATCGCCCGCGCGAATCTCTCCGCGCGGAGCAAATATGTATTGAATCAATGGCGCGTTTCAAACTGCGCCAGTCTGAAACGCGCCATTAAGTCCCGTCCAAGTACAGAATAGCAAACAAATCCTATACCCATTTCCTAACCTAAGTCCTAAGGCGGGACACAAGGGGGCGTTATCTCCCCGAAATTGTTCTCAAATGCAATGGAGGATGAGGTGAATAGAAGAATTCATCTAGGTTCGGCAGCATTTTAGGAAGGTACGTCGAGTCTTCACATCGTTGGATCCCGCAGAGAGAAGCCCTTTCCAAAGTTCACTGAACGACCTTGAACTTGTGGACCAGCCGTACCGTCAGTGTCCGTCCACGTTTCGGCTCCGTACGTCATGACAGGTAGGACGCACTGATTGAAGACTTTTGTCTTCAGACAACAGTGTCTGAAGACTCAGACACTGGTCCACAAGTAGTACGGCTGGTCCACAAGTTCAAGGTCGTTCAGCGAGCTTATCTATACCCATATCCTAACCTTGCATAGAGGCGGGACACAAGAGGGCGTTATCATCTTCGTTTCTAGGGCTTCTCACTGCGGGATCGAATCAGAAATGAGGTTATCCGGCAGAGAACCAAACTGATCAACATAGCCCACCGTATTAGCAAGCTGAAGTGGCAGTGGGGTGGCTATATTAGCTGTAGAACCGACAACCGTTGGGGTAAACGAGTTCTTGAGTGGAGACCGCGTGTCGGCAAGCGTACTGTAGGACGCCCTCAGGCAAGGTGGAGCGACGATTTGCGCAGGATGGCAGGCAGGAGCTGGATGCGACCGAAGATCGAAGACGGTGGCGTTAATTGGGGAGGCCTATGTCCAGCAGTGGACTGCGATAAGCTGATGATGATGTCAATCCGTGCATTTGAGTCAATCCGTCTGACAATTTGATTTTGCTATGGAAAATTTCGGTCCTTGCTGTTAACTCTATGAACAACAGTTTTCAAGGCCACGCCGCCGATACGCCGCCGCCGCCGATCAATTTTGACCGGCGCGCCGCCGCCGGCTATTTGGCCATCGGCGCTCATGTCTATTTGGATATCGGTTGTGTAGCTCTTAAATAGTAAATGTTACTAACAAACATGATATCTAAAACTAATATAATGCATTCATTGTTTAAAAACAATGCATTTTATTAGTTTTTCCAAAAATCTTCTTGTAGTACCTATTAGCTAATGTTGTAGATTTTGTACGTTTCTACAATTTCTACCAAACGCAAATGTCAAAGTTTCAAATAAGGAGAAGAGATTAGATAGATCTTTATGAATAAGTATTTTAAGTCTGAAGAATTACCTTTCTCCACCACAAAATTGAAACCCTATAAAATTTACACCTCCAATGCCTAAACTATTCATAAATTCATATTACAAAGAAGTCGGAACTCTTCAGACAAAGGATCGGGCCGTGGATGCAAGTTTAATTCGCTGCAGCGCCGGAGGTGTGGTGCAGCCTTTATGAGCTAACGGTTTTTGTAAAAAGTTATAAGATCTTGAGAGTTTTTATGAAGAATTGTCGTGTTTGAATTTGTGTTCCGTAATTAATTTTTAACTGGGAAATAGAGTCGGATGCCGTGTGGTGACGGCGGTAAGAATACATTTGTCACCCCAACTCCTCCTGCGGCTGTCGTAAGAGTCGACTAAGGGATTAAAGTGTCACTGACCATTCTACACGATTGATGATGGGCAGCAGCGTCATCATAGTGGACACATTACTACGATCGCCAATCCGCTTGCCCAGCGCAGCGTGGCGATTATGGGCATGTACCTCCCAATACGTCTATACGCATAGTTAATAGGAGAGGCCTACGTCCATCAGTAGACTAACATAGGCTGATGATGAATAGAGTCGGAGCGCGAACGTTCACTTATATATATATACAACAGTACATTATGTATTAAGGGCGGTACCTAAATAAGAAATTGTGAACGAGTGTGAAAGTAAAGCCCAAGCCGAAGGCGCGGGCTTTACTTCACACGAGTTCATAATTCTTGTACCGCCCGTGGCACACACAATATTTTTGATCGCACCTGTGAGGCAAAAAAAGTAAATAAAACTACACTGTATATATTTTCACAAAACTACTCTAAAATGGTCTAAATCATTTCTCAAAATCAGGGACGACTTAAATTCATCATTTTTATAAAAGGAATCTCCGCGCGGCGCGGGCGCTAGTGCGACGTAATGTCGTATGAAAATCCATTATTGCCCATGGGCATAACACAGCTCATTACGTTCTAGTATGCCTGCGTATAATAACACTTTTTACGAGCAGGTGTGATGAAAATACACATACAGGCTGTTCCAAGACTATGGGACGTGAAGGAACGCCTACTCGAAAAGTTGTCGACAGACTGTTTTGGTAAAAAGAGATTTTATATTATTTTAATTTATTATAAATTTTAATAGCGGGTAAAATTGCATTCATAGATTTTAGACAAGTCGCTATTTTTAGAGGTATGTATATTTTCTTGCAATTTTAATCATTAATTTTAGTCCATCGTAGGTCGCCTCTCAGCCCTCGGCTAGTTTGTGGCATACTTATGTATGCGGGTAAATCCACAAGACTGTAACGAGAGTTACCAATTCTTTTGTATGTTCTCATATAAATTAAGTACATTTAAGGGTCCACATATCTACTTACAGGGCTAGGCTAGACGTACGGAAACTCAAATTTGATTAATTATTTTTAAAACATACGAAAGAATTGGTAAATCTCGTTACAGTCTTGTGGATTTACCCATGCCCATTTCAAATGAAAAAAAAAAACCGGCCAAGAGCACGAGATACTCAGTATACCTAAGGTTCCGTACTTAGTTATTCGAAAACGACTAGGTCGATTATGTTCGAAATTTATTTTAAAGTTTTCTTTATTCACGATTTTTTTCATATTTTTTGGACCTACGCTACGGATCAAAAGTTAGAGGGGGAGAAACACAATTTTTTTTAAAGTCTAGATCGGTCTCCAAAAATATTGACTTTAGAAAAAACTTTCCTTAAAGACCCTTGTTCTTTTTAAGAGACCTATTTATTTTAATGACACCCCACAAAATAGGATTACATCAAATAGAAAAAATGCCCACTTCACGAGTTTGGAAAGTACCTGAAAAAATAAATATTTTTCCCCTCACTAGCTCGTAAAGTGCTCGTTTATCCTTTAATACGAACGTGTAAAAACGCATATTATTCACTTGTGTGGCAAAGTAATGACCTTGGTTTTGGAATAACAAAACGTAAAATGCTCATGGAAATTGTTCCATATTAATGATAATTAAATAATTTGTTTGAGAATTCATTGTAAAATACAAACCTTTATATAATATGATGATTTTAACATATAAATCCTAAAATTCCATAAGTAACAATTGTTTTAGTGAATGACTAGATGCAATCACAAAACGCAGAAAATATCAACGTCAACATTGTCAAAGAATATTATAGGTAATAAATATCTTTATTTACCGACTCGAACACGCATAAAAATATTAAACTAAACAACTTTCAGGGTGTTCTGTTATAATTTTGTAAAAATAATGAATGTGAATGATTTAATAATGCATTGGCGTTGGTGTGCAACTACAGGAATGTGTTAAAATCGTGCTGCGTTTACTTTTTCGTGCTAAGTGTACTGCGACAAAATCTTGCATTAAATACATGATGCATTTGGAAAATTATTATCACTAACCCGATGATGATTGTAATGTGAACAAATAATTACCTTTTTTGAGTTTCCTCGCTATAGTGAGGGGAAAAGTTTTGTGTTACACACGGGTGCAAATGTATTTTACGTCTCGTATGTTAAAACACTCGCTGCGCTTAGGATTCTATTTTAAAACCACTCGCTTCGCTCGTGGTTCAACTATAGAATCCTTTCACTTGCTCGTGTTTCAATTTCATACTCGCGGGTAAAATACAACTTTGCACCCTTGTATAACAAATAACTATTTCTAGTTTTTATTCTACCACTTTGTGGGCATGATTCACATGATTAATATGTATACCTGCACCAAATACCAGATTCCTAGTACCTACTAACGGCAACTGAGCTATGCTGCGGACAGACAGACATGGAGAACCTATAAAGGTTTCTTGTTTACTACGGAACCCTAAAAAAGAAAAAAAACTGACAGTGTGAATCTTTGTTGCAGATGGCATGGCGCGGTGACGCATGATGCGACTGCAGCTCGCCGCGATCCTGCGGCTCTTCCTCATTGCTGGTAAGATATCTTCCACTTATCCCTCCCAACTGTAAATGGATGTTTCCCAAAAAAAATCTCTAAAACCTGGTTCTTCTAGATCTGGACGAGCCTGGGCTCATTCGAATCAGAATCACAAGCTGATTTAATCTAGATAATAAAAAATAAAGTCCCAAAAAAATCCATTACGTCACGTGTTTTGTATGAACTAACGAGCGCCACGTAACAGAAACTCTAATTATGTACAAAAAATGTCATGTCCAGATTTGGAACAATAAGTATTCGGGATTTTTTTGGAAAACGCCCAATTTACACCTTTGTATTGTAAAGGTGCATTCAGACCAAACGAGCATTCGGTTGCCCTCGAAAGGGCTTCGACGGGAGACCAGCGTCTGTATCTAAAAGCTTTTCTGATACATTCTGAGTGTAAAACTTAATTTTATATTATTTCGTCTCCTCCTACCGAATGCTAATGTCAACATGACAGAAAGCAATTGAATTCAAACTCTTATGAGACATAATAACTATAAATGTGTTAGTTTTTAGTAAAACGTCTCACTTTGTCGCTTACCTTTCTGTGGCCTATTTCACCATAATTACAAGTGTGATAATTGTAAAATATCACTGTTATTGACGTCACAGGCCTCCGTAGGCTACGGCTACCGCTTACTATGGGACGGTCCATGTGCTTGTTTGCCACCAACATAAAATTATTACTTATAACGTTATTATATCGTTAATAAACTACTTTTTATTTTCCGAGACCCGTGACAATTGTCGCAAGGTTTAGTACAATTTTCATTAAATCTTGACATGAGGTTCGACTTATGTCGGAATTTCACTACAATTGTCGTGTTTTTTTTGACAATTGTAATTTTGCTTCGCCAAAAAGTAGTTATTTATTGTTGATTTATTTAAGTTCCTGCACTACCTACATGTTATGTTGGTGGTAAACAAACGCACGGCCCTTCCGATGGTAAGCGGTAACTGTAGTCTATAGACGCCCCCGATTGAAGAAACAGTAAATTTACAATTGTAGCACTTGTCAATGTGGTGAAATTGGGGCCTGGACGAGATTTACTTGTATCTTCATATGAATAAACCGACAAGGCAGCCTTATGGCAAACGACAAAGTGGGACGTTTTACTAAACTCACACAAAAATATAACTAAACGGTTAAACTAGGCTTAGTGCTTGATGATGGAGACCTAGGCTCTCCGAAACATGTCGCGCGAAGTGATTAAATATAAGTGAGTTTAACCGTTTAATTATATTTATAGTGACAGAAAGTAACAAAAGGTTAATTAGCTAATTGCCGATTAATGGATGTTATTATTATAAGAATCGCATTAATGTTTTAAAAATTTAAATCCACACTGCTATTATTCCCGTAGATATAATTGCATAAAATTCGCACTCAAATGAAATTCACTGAATAATTGAATAAAGCAGTGTCACACATCTGAACATTAGTCGTTAATGAACCGGTTCGAACCGGATCGGACCGGTAAAGAGATAAATAGCAGTCGATTGAAAAGTCAATTAGTGCGAATAAAACGATTTTGTCGCTAATGACTTTGGGGCAATTCAGGGGGAGACCGAGGTGAGTTGGATAAACTTTAATTTTACTACTTTAAATGTAATAATTGCTTTATTCATGACGCATTCTAAATTATTAAAGAAACACATAAATAAATTAATCTTATCTCAAATAAAAACTAAAAAGAAACTTATAATTTAAATAGAAAAACTAAGCTGTTCAATTAATAATAATTCATTTACCTATTTCTAGATGTTATAAATGTAACAAAAATAACAGACACCCCTTTCTTATTATATTCAATGTCGTATTTGATAAACCAAAAGCTAGAGCAAAATATACCCCAAGAAAATAAAAAAATGATTGAAAAATGTATTGGATACGTCTGGCCTAATGCAAAATTATTTCTTTTTTCGCACTTTATTTCAATCAAAACACGATACTAAAATATGCCACTTTTGTCATGTTCTGTAAATTTTGTTTACATTGTTTCAACTCAACCCAGTTTCAACTTCAACCCACCCTGTTCGTCAATATTTTGGATAAAATAAAGCCGATTGATATTTTTGCTATTTTTTTATATCGTAGGTATTATTATCATGTGCCTCTGCCTACACATTAGTGAAAACAAAATTGTCGTTATCTTTTGCAATATCCCATTCCAGTATGTAAAATTTACCTACTAGTTAAGGTTGAAACACTACGACTTTATGCAGTCTTTCTGGTGTCGCTCCAAACTCATGGTGAAAGTTCTAGAAAAGTCTGAATAATTTAAAAACGTACGTTGTCAGGTCTCAAGCTATGCGGCTGTAGAAACGTATTCTTTTGTTACATTCGTACCGTTTGCCAATTTAAACTTCGCATTAAAAAAACTAGTTTTCTGCTAGTTTTACAACAAAGAACCGGCCACGAACATGTCGAGCTATGCTTAGTTATTCATAAACGGCTGGGCCGATAGTGTTCGAAATAGTTTCATTTAAAAGTATTCTGGAAACCCAATAATGTTCATGATTTTTTGGACCCACGGACCAAAAGTTTTAATTCTGGAGCAATTCACTCCGAAAATGAAATGTTTCCGAATTGTTTCCTTTTGGGACCCTTGACATTCTTTTTAAATTACCTACTCACTCATACAACAGAATTACCGCAAAATATTTTATTTTATTCTACCATTTTGTTAGCGTGAATAATTTGTGTACTCGTATCAAATTGCAAATTTCTAGCACTAACGGTCACTAAGCATGCTGCTTTGCGGACAGACAGACGAACAGACGGACAGACAGACGAACAGACGGACTGACAGACGAACATAGCGAAACTGTAAGGCTACCTTGCTAACTACGGAACCCTTAAAATGGGGCAACATCTTAGTAGCTAATTCATTTTGTTTATAATTATCCCCCGCATATTTTTGTACGCACGAAAATTGTTTGCTGAAATCGTGATATGTCTGGTTCACGTAACTAAAGGCCGAAGAGCTGGCGACTACCTCGCACAACGCATCAGTATTGCGATACAGCGAGGAAATGCCGCCAGCATCCTCGGTACAATGCCACAAGGGGCAATCTTAGTTGTAAGTTAGGTTAGTTACACCTACGCGTACCTAGTAGTTTTAAAACTGTACATCTGGCCCCAATTTCACGTTGACATGTGCTACAATTGCAAATTTAATGTTTCTCCAATTGGGGCGTCTACAGGCTATGAGATACAGCTTACCATCGGAAGGCCCGATATAAAATGTACCTATCTCAGGAACTTTAAGCAGTAAATAACTACTTTTTTGAGGAGCAAAATTACAATTATCACAAAAAACACGACCTCATGTCAAGATTTAATTAAAATTGTACTAAACCTAGCGACAATTGTCACGGGTTTTGGAAAATAAAAGGTAGTTTATTAACGATATAATAACGTTGTTAGTAATGATTTTATATTGGTGGCAAACAAGCACACCGACCGTCCGATAGTAAGCCGTAGCCGTAGCCTATGGAAACCTGTGACGTCAGTAACAGTGATATTTTACAATTGTTACACTAGTAATTATGGTGAAATAGGCCACTAAATCTACGGCAAATTTCATAAATTGATACAGTTTGATATTTCAATATGTTGAAACTACCGAACTGTGCATATGGGTGTTATTTAAATGGGTTTGTCGAATTCTAATAAATATTCGTATGGATTAACTGAACGAAACGATTCCATTGTGCACTGCCGATGTTTTATTCATGAAATAAATGTTAGATCCAAAATTTTGCGGGAGGGTAGCTTATGTACCATTCGTCAGTAAAATAAAAAAAAAATATATGGCTGTCCTTTCATAGTATTTCACATCTTTGACACAATATATCGTGAAACACGTGCGCAGATATATTTTTACGTTAACACTACTAAATATGAATAATGTTTAACAAGGTACAGACGTATTGAAAACCGTCGTAGGTACGATACACGTGCGAAAAGGAATATTGTAAAGTGTCGACTGTTGTTGTTGTTTTTCTGGCCATTTTTCCGCAACCCGACATCATACGTGCCTATTTTGCGTGGTCCCAACGCTGGCCCGGCACTTGTTGGGGACTTCACATACACCGTAGAATTTTTTCGCAGCTGTATGCAGGTTTCCTCACGATGATTTCCTTCACCGTAAAGCACTTATGAAAATTTCGATTTAAAAAAACTCTTTTCGGTTGTGTTCTAACTTTTCTTGATTTGTGTAAGATGTCCCAAGATATTTATTTATTTATTTTCGCCACTCGTTTTGAACTTCATTTTTGTTTGCATTTGTATATTCATTTATCAGCCTCCGTAGCTGGTAGTGACCCTGCCTACGAAGCTGGAGGTTCCGGGTTCGAATCCCGGCGAGGGCATTATTTGTGTATTTATTTATCACAAATATTTGTTCCTTGGTCTTGGCTGTCTATGTATTTAAGTATCTATATGTATCTATCTCTTATATATATCGTCGCCTGGTACCCACATCACAAGCCTTAATTGAGCTTACCGTGAGACTAGGTCGATTTGTGTAAAGATGTCCAAAAATATTTATTTATTTTATTTATTTATTCATGCTATCATAATAAAATACAAATGGTAATGGCAACTGTACGATCATAAGCCTAATAGCACTCGGTCGTCCACTTCACTAGCAGTTTAAAGACCTCCTAGGAACCGATATCGATAATAGTTATTCTTACTGCGAAGCCGCAGAAATGCCAGACAGGGCGGGCTAGACACATAAAATACAAAGACGGTAGAGTTGAAATATTACCTTGCTATCTTCAATTAGGTAGGGATTCCTAGGAACTGGTTACAGCGAGGGCTATAAAGAATTCTAAGATTTCGGAACTCTAAATCAACCAACATCTCAATTCGAAAAGAACTCAAAGTGCATGCTGGCATATTCCTTAGGAGGATATTTGAGTTCTTCGGCCACATAGCTATTCAATCCGGTAAAAACTTACAGAAACTTATGGTCACCGGTAAAATAAAAGTGGACAGGAAAATACCAAGAGGGGCGAGCTCTATGCGCTGGACTGATCAGGTTCGCTCCGCTCTCAATGTTAAAGTCGCGGAAGCAGGCAACTGGAATATATGGCAAAGCAAAGTTCGGGATAAGTGGATAGGAAAAGACCGAAATGGGCAAGCCCTTTGCACTGGACTGATCAGGTTCGCTCCGCTCTCAATATTAAAGTCGCCGAAGCAGGCAACCGAAATAGATAGCGAAGCAAAGTTCGGAATACTGATGATGCCCTGAGGGTTACGACCCCCAGTATTCTATCGTGATTCTATCCCCCACTCTACGAAATTCGATCCTTACACAAAACGTGATTCGTTGATTTCGTAGAGTGGGGGATAGAATAGCGAATGCTCGTTTGGAATGAATGCACCTTTGGGATATCAACGCAAGGAGGAGGATAAAAGTACTGTGTCAAACGTGTTATAGAATATTCACAAGTTAACAAGTTCTAAAGACAACCATTGATTTTACCGTGGACTAGGTTCATTTGTGAAATGTCTCATTCTAATTTACTTATTTCTTAACAACACCATCTCAACACGCCTGTAAAATTAAAACCAACCACACAACACCCCATTATCAGCCGGTAGAAATTATCTACCCTAGCAGATATCTTGATTATGCAAACACAAAACAATGAAAAGAAAACCATTTTCCCTAGACCTGCAATCTTTCAAATTCTTGTATAATTTTCATAGGAGTTTTGGAGTTAATTCTGCATCAGAGGTCTTTTGAAACTGGTGATGGTAACTCGGTAGACACATCAATTATGGAGCCTCATATAAGTAGTAATGTGGTTTAGGAGCATTTCTTTTTATTTTATTAATTTTCATAATTTTAAATATATGGGTATATTTAGGGTTATTTCTGCTCAGAATCACGAGCTCTTTCGATCCCAATGGAAGAAATGTCCCATGGATTTGTCCTTTATTTTACCATTTTTCATTTTGTATGGTAGTTACAAACCAGGAATCCCGGAAAATGTATGGTTATTGAGACATTTCTTTCCTTATATTTACGGATTACGCTTAAAACGAGGTAGGCAGCGACATCTATTGTTATGTGAAAGGATACAGCCCGCTCTTGGCTCTATTTGGTATAATCTTTTTTCACGCAAAAAAAAGTCGTGCATGTCGTGTAGGGTTAAGGAAATTTTGAAAGTTTCATGTATAATTAAAACATGGAAGTTAAAAATCTTTCTCAAGTCAGTTTAAAATGTAATTAAGTTAGGATATTTTAATAAGAGCCGCTTGGTGACGGCAATAATACCATTTGATCAACACCCCAAACCCCAACTCCTCCGGTGGGTGTCGTAAGAGTCAACCAACAGATGGATGTCATTGACCATACATTTATAATGGACGTAGTTATGCAAACCAATCCACATGAATTTGTCATTGTAAACATTAACTTTTTGTTTTGAATTAAGGTGTTAATAAGAACGAATAATTCTTGTGGGTAGGTTCCCTTTTGCATAACTACGTCTTATTGAAGATTGATGACGGACAGCTGCTTCATCATAGTGGACAGACTACTGCGATCGCCAACCCACTTGCCCAGCGTGGCGATTATGGGCATTACCTACTAATGCGTCCATACGTACAGGTAATTGGAGAGGTTTAAGTCCAGCAGTGGACCGAAATAGCTGTTGATGTGAGTAAGAGCATACTGTATAAGTATAAATATAATCAAACAGTTAAACTTACGTGTATTGAGTCACTACGCGAGACATGTTTCGGAGAGCCTATGCCTAAGGAGGTAATGGAGCGATTTCATTGGCATTTGGGCCGATCTCCGACCAGATGGACTGACCAACTGAAGGACAAGTTTTGCTCGGTTGTAAGAGATGCAACGGTCAGGACCCGGTGGAGGCAAATCATACACTCCAAATGACTATCCAAAGATGACCACGATCCTCAGTCATGAGGGAACGACCAGAGAGAGAGAGAAAGGTCTCCATTAGACCAAGCACTAATCCCAAAATCACGCCTCGCAACTCGCGAGCGCGGCACGTTCTTAAAAACATACATTCATATAAGTCTTCTAACCTAACAAGCCGCTAAGTATTGTTTGTCCCTTTCGTCAAAGACCCAAAGAAATAAACAATACTACGCGACTTGCTAAGTTAGTAGACCTTTATGAATGAGGGCGATATATATGTGTGTGTGTATATGGGTGTGTGTGTATTTTTAACTCTGATATTGATACAAGTACATCACTATTCCAGGTTATAGACGCGACGGGGCGGTTTGCTAATCCATTGCATGTTTGCTTGAACAAATATTAGATTAATATGAGCTCGTTATGAAGAAAATGCTTAGACGTAGGTATTTACTGGGGATTTGTGAAGATAGATATTTTGATGATAATACATTATCAGATTAAATAGAATCGAATCATTATCATTATCAGGCCTCAATATCATTTTTAAGCTGAAATTGTAATTAGGGTGAATTTGGCAATAAACATATTTTATTTTTATTTTATTTTTATCAATAGAATCGAATGGCATTATTGCAAAATACAACTCAAACTCAGTGTTCACTTTGGAGTCAAAACTCTTTTAGCCAAAATGGGTCTTTCTGACAGCACATACTACAGAATGTGTGGCGAGGAATAGGAGACAGTGAAACACTTGATGTACGAATGTCATGCCCTCGCCTGACAAAGGATGAAAGACTTCGGTTCTGGCTCTCTGGAACCGAAGGCGGTCAAAATGCTGCCGCTAGAGTTTGTCCTCAAACATGTTGAGTTGATAGAACAATCCCTGGGGTAGGTGAAACAGGGGGCAATGACACAAAAGATCCCAATGAATCGAATTGTATCTGCAACGGTCCCACCAATAAGATAACATAAGATAATGGCATGATTCCTGTTCAACTTTATTTGGACATCATCAGAGTTTTCTGTGAAAATATCCAAAGTAATATGTTTGTTCAGAATATAAAGGCACGTGAGATATATGGATATGCCTTCAATCCAGACGACTTCACTTTTCGCTTAGATTCTATTTAGAATTTACCTATTTTCAAACAAAATTGCAAGCAACTACGTTAAGATAAACATCTTCTGTATAGTAAAGTAAACAATCATAATTCAGGAAATAACTGGAGATGTTCATAGTTTTATAGAAATAATGTATTAGGGCATTTCTCCGAGCGTTTCAACCGCCGTCACTTCGGTGGCAGCCTTACGAGCCCCGATGCATATGTTCTCGTCCAGTTAGACAGTTTTTCGAGATTATCCCGTTCATCCGGGGGAAAAGGTTTAGAGACAAAACCTTCACTATTCAATAGTAGTACTAAAGTAGTTTCTTTGAGTATAAAATATTTGGACTTAATAAATCAGAATAAAAAAAAAACTGTTTTACGAGAGGTATTTTTTTAATTTTTTTCCACAATTTTTAATTTTGTAAATAATCAATGAATGTAAAGAACGCCATTAATATTAAAGATGACATGGTACACCTGATGCGCTGCGAATTTTGCGTCAAGCTTATAAGCGCGGAATTACGGTGGTGAACGAAAATATAATTTAGACACCGGTTTCAAAATCGATTTATTAAACAACAAAAGCGTATTTCAGATTGTTGTGTCTCTTGAAATGTAGTACATTAACCATGACTAACGTTCATACAATTTATCATTAGCATAATGTGATCATTTTTAAAATATTCAAAAATTTGTAAAAATTGTTTCGAACTAGACGAACTCCACTGCATCGGGGCTCGTATTACACGGATCCCGTGAGAGATGCAAGAACTTTTGGATATATTGGTAGACGTACTTGACAACTACCAAAATGTCCAAAAAATGTATGAGATACCCACGGAAATCGGGTAATAAAGTTGCCAGTTGCCACCGACGAAGTCACGGCTGTTGAAACGCTCGGGAGAAATGCCCATTAACGAAAACGTTTGTCATCTTGTGAAAAATTAAAAATGGCGTTGCCAAAAAGTATTATTAAATTTATCAATCCTCAATTAAACCACTCAAGACAAACAAAATCCTCATTATAAAATCGTCCCATTTAAAACTCATTCGAAACCCATATTTGCTTCATCAAATATAGAATTAACAAGCTCTAAGCTCTAACCTAAAGGTTCGACCACACCGTTGCTTACCGAAATCCGTATCGTTTTTGTCGTATTTTTCTTACCACAGCGCTGCCTGTTATAAATAGGTACTCAGAAGCCCTGTAAAACAAGATCAGTCTAAGGCCTGAATAGTTTACAGCGTCTACTCTTAGAATACTAGTATCTTTTTAGGGTTCCGTAGTAAACTAGGAATCCTTATAGTTTCGCCATGTCCGTCTGCCCGTCAGTCCGTAGCTCAGTAGCCATTAGTATTAGAAATTTGGTATGAGTATACAAATCGCGCCGACAAAAAAAATAGGCGTCCGTAAAGTGGTGATAAATAAATAAATAAATAAATAAATAAATATCTTGGGACATCTTACACAAATCGACCTAGTCCCACGGTAAGCTCAATTAAGGCTTGTGATGTGGGTACCAGGCGACGATATATATAATAGATAGATACATTATAGATACTTAAATACATAGACAGCCATGACCAAGGAACAAACATTTGTGATAAATAAATACACAAAGAATGCCCTCGCCGGGATTCGAACCCGGAACCTCCAGCTTCGTAGGCAGGGTCACTACCAACTAGGCTACGGAGGCTGACAATGATGATTTTTATATTTCTCTGTAATCGTAAAGTGTGGGGTATCGTTGAATTTTTTATGCACATGTGTATATCAATTTCTCGTCGCGCAGATTGGCTCTTGAAAAAGCTCCTTACATACGGAAACGATACCCAAGTGAAATAATATTTTAGTGTGAATGAGTCTCAGAAAGCCGTGTGGTGACGGCAGTAAGACTACTTTTGTCACCAGCCCAACTCCATCTGCGGGTGTCGTAAGAGTCGACTAAGGGATTAAAGTGTCACTGACCACTATTTGATAAAAGATTGACGGTGGGCACCAGCGTCATCATAAGTGGACACATTACTGCGATCGCCAATCCGCTTACCCAGCGTGGCGATAATGGGAATTTACCTCCTAATAGTTTATACGCATAGTTAATAGGAGAAGCCTACGTCCAGCAGTGGACTATCAAAGGCTGATGATGATGAGTCTCAGTTGAGAGTTTTGTGTTTAAAACGTAGATCAGGAATAAAGCACAATTTAAAAATACTATTTGTCTATATTGTTCGCAACATACATCAATAGAATTTACGTTGTGTCTGCGTATTTGATCAGCAGTGTGATCGTATCTTAACAAGGGACTCACGTGATGTGTTCGCAATCCATATTTGCAAAGATAATGATGATAGCTTGTAATTATTCTACGAGGGTAAAAGGACTGCCACATTAGTATAATTTTAGATGAATATAAATGGTATATGTAATGTACTAATGGATGTTCATACATGCTTTAAGTAAATTTAAATGGTTGGATTCGAAGCATACATTTACATTATTTTGTTGAGCATGAAAATAAAATACAATTTGGTTGTTATTTAATTTTGAAATGAGAATAGTCTGGCTCGTAAAATTAATTTCATGTTAACGACTCAAGAAATGTCGTTTGGTAATAATAGTACATTACTATCATCATCATCATGCTATTGTTGTAATTCAATCCTGTCATCTATATATATACAGTATGTATCACCGCGTAGAGCAAAGAAAGAAACCCATTAATGTTTAGATCATACTAAATAACTTTTACTATGGGGCCAAACCCGAATTCACGAAAAAAAATTTGACAGTTTCATACATTTTGATTGCGTGATCATGAACACGTTGTATGGGAGAGTAATTTTTTTTTTCGCGATTTCGATGTTGGCCCCATAGTAAAAGTTGTTTAGTATGATCTAAATATTATAATATAATATTGGAGGTTTCGAACCCGAAACCTCCAATTTCAACAACGTCACTATCAACGAGGCTACGGAGTCTGACAAAGAATTAGGGTTATGAGAAGTGTATTCTCACGCGGATAGGTTAATGTAATATACCCCATTATGAAATATTAATACAGACCATAATAAATATGAATTATGGGGAAATCGCTTTAGATACAAACTCTACTCGTACTAAACTTACATTTAATATAATAAAGGCCCGTTTGACCAAAGTTGGGGCTAAATAAAATTGATGTCTATTATGGCAACTTCCAAAGTTGGTCATAGTTGGAGAATAAAACCCATTTGTCGAAGAAAAACGAGAACTTTGGTAAGAAAAACTTATCGCTCCGGACATTAGTAGTTAGTATGACAAGGCAAAAATTAATGGGTGGGTATTAACTTGCTGAAACTTGGCCAAACTAGTGCTTTAACACAGTGAAAATATTCTATTATACACCGTGTTTTTATTGATTTTTTTTTACTTGGGACATTAATAGAAGATGCCTGGTATATCGGCTTTTGTTCATTTCGTAAAAAAATTTTCCTTTTTCATACATAATAATTGTAATGGCAAGTGTGAGAGAACCTTAAGAATAAGATCTCAGGCGACTGACGGCACATGTCAAAATAAGTAACATTAGGGTGAAATAAAGGTTGCAATACACTTTGTTCAGTCATTAAACTTATTTTTTGAATAACTCAATAACAGTAAGAGTTACGACACTAGTTTCTTAGAGAAATTGTTTATTTTTGACCTAAACAAGCTTCCCTTTAATTTAACGGAGATCAATAAAAAAACCGGAGGATATAATCGTCGGCTGACAAGCAAAGCTCACTATAAAAACTGTCACTACTCTTAGCATCCTCTTATGTCAGTAATAAATCAGAACTGAGATAAGAGCTTTATTTCAAGTAGGTATTTGTTACTTAGTGAGTTTTGCTTGTCAACTGACGATTATCGTCGCCTGGTACCCATAACATAAGCCTTAATTGAGCTTACTCGATTTGTGTGGTTTGATACCTTTCTTATATGACAATTGTCTTACGAAACTAATTTTTTTTATGGAATTCCAAGTTTCATTAGACATGATAACTAAAAATAATATAACTAAACGGTTAAACTCACGTGTATTTAGCCACATCTCACATGTTTCGGAGCCTAGGCCTCCATTATCAAGCTTTGAGCACGCGTTCACGCGAAACACGTCAGTTAATCTGAAAACAGTCGCTGTTTGTATAATTTCGAATACATTAACACTCCAAATTTGTAGGAAAATCATCTAAGACCGTCATTTACGACCCTATTGTTAAAAAAATCATGGGTGTAATGGACATACGTAGCAGTTTGACGTATTACAACATCTAACTTCCAAACCGTTTACTTTATCAATACAATTGCTACACTAAGTCAAAGATACCACCAATTTACATAGTTTGTACACACGTCAATAAAACAGCAAAGTTATTAACAGTTTTCTAAAAATAAAATCTTTTTTGCTTCTCCTGAAACCTTCATTTTGTCCTTTACGACAATTGAACCCAAAGGTATCGATATTGATAGTCATTTGGTTTTATTTCTTGACTTTCTAGATCTAAATATGTTCATGACATTCATGACCTTAACCCTTAATTATTTTAAAAAAATCGTCTTAAAAAAAAAGTGGGTCGAAGACTATGTTAATTGTGACATTATATTGCCAAATTAAGGGTTAAGTGGAAACGTGGCAGATAAATGAATTTGAATACACAGTTATTAAGTTTAAGTATGTCACATCTATATTTAAACCTTAATCAAAGACTGTTTCAAGTAAATTTGATGCCAGTAGAGTGACTGAAGCTGAATAATTCATGAGGGCACGTAAATAGGACAACATTGAGCACTAACTTAGTCTCTAGAACACAATTAGGGCTTGCAAATGTTCGATAGTTTCAGGTATTCGAATACTTCGAAGAGGTATTCGGTTTTTTATCGAATACTTTTATTACACTTTTTACAGTTACCCGCGAAAGCTTAGGTTTAATTATATGGGTCGGAACCGGAATCCTAACGTGTATGTTGGTATATGACGCCTAATATAATATTACCGTGGCCGTGTGGTGAACGGCAGTAAGAATAAGAATACGATTGTCACTACCCTAACTCTACCCGCGTGGGTGTCGTAAGAGTTGACTTACAGATTCGAAGTGTCGCTGACCATTTAATTATTTAAGATTGATAATGCAGCAACATCATAATTAGTAGAGTGAACACACTACTGATGATGCTGCTGCCTAATATTACCACAGCGATCGCCAACTCAGTTGCCCAGCGTGGCGATTATGGGCATTTACCTCCTAATGAAACGCTTAGGGCTGAAAAACGCTTAGGCAATAGGAAAGGCCTATGTCCAGCAGTGGTCTGATTGTAGGCTGATGGTAATTATGATGATGATTATATTACCACATGTAATATTAAGTTACTTTTTTTGCGTAATAATTTACATCATAACATAATGTTTCAATCAGATAACTAGGGATAAATTAATTATCATAAATGTAAGTAAGTAATAAATATCTATTCTTCGCTTGGATCGGGCAATGCAACCTTATGTTACTAGGGTAAAACTGTACGAGTATTTCCTAAGAATGGTGTAAAGAACCCAAAAATATTTTCCTAATACAATAATGTAACTAGTTTTTTGCTCTGTGCGCGAGGCCCAAGGGCCTCGCGGGCCTCTCTTTTTGTCGACTGGACGAGTGGAGGACTCGAGATTTATTTTTTATTTTCTTTAATTTTTTTATTATTGTTTTTGTATTATTTTCTACTTTTATCGCAGTTTTTGGGCTTTTGAGCTGGACTCCTGGAGCTCGGCCTTCGGCCTCGCGAGCTGTCACGCCTCTGAGGGACGCTTCGGGCCTTCGGCCCTACGCGGAGCTCGGCCTTCGGCCTTCGCAGATTGTCGAAACGAATCGTCGGGCCTGCGGCCCTCCGATTCGTTTTCATATTACACTTTTTCATTGAGTAGCATGGATGCGTTGGACTCCTGCAGCTCGGCCTTCGGCCTCGCGAGCTGTCACGCCTCTGAGGGACGCTTCGGGCCTTCGGCCCTACGCGGAGCTCGGCCTTCGGCCTTCGCAGGTTATCGAAACGAATCGTCGGGCCTACGGCCCTCCGATTCGTTTACATGTTACACTTTTTCATTGAGTAGCATGGATGCGTTGGACTCTGGCAGCTCGGCCTTCGGCCTCGCGAACTGGCGCGCCTATGTTGGACGCTTCCGGCCTTCGGCCCTACGCGGAGCTCGGCCTTCGGCCTTCGCAGCTACGAAGCTTCGCCTTCGGGCCTTCGGCCCTCAGGCTCAGCTTATATAGTTACTCAGATTTTATTATACGTAGAAAAGCTTTATTTTCTCGCAGCTCGGCCTCCGGCCTCGCAGGCTACCGCGCCTCTATGGGACGCTCCGGGCCTTCGGCCCTACGCGGAGCTCGGCCTACGGCCTTCGCTGGGGTTCGAAGCGAGCCGTCGGGCCTGCGGCCCTCCGGTTCGCTTATTAAGACAGTTAGGAAGGGCAGTTTCACCGCGTGGGCTCGCCCGTCGGGCCTTCGGCCCTCGGGCTCGCGCGGAGAGCACCTCGATAGTGACGCTCCGGGCCTTCGGCCCTACGCGGAGCTCGGCCTGCGGCCTTCGCTGGGGTTCGAAGCGAACCGTCGGGCCTGCGGCCCTCCGGTTCCCTTGTTAAGACAGTTAGGAAGGGTAGTTTCACCGCGTGGGCTCGCCCGTCGGGCCTTCGGCCCTCGGGCTCGCGTGGAGAGCGCCTCGATTGTGACGCTCCGGGCCTTCGGCCCTACGCGGAGCTCGGCCTTCGGCCTTCGCGGGCTTGACGCCTCGCCATCGGGCCTTCGGCCCTCAGGCTCGGCTTATTAAGATACAGGGGTTGTTGAACGCTTGGTAGCTCGATTTGCTCGGAGCTCGGCCTTCGGCCCTCCGCGAGGTCGGCCTTCGGCCTCCCACCCTGAAGCTCGCCCTTCGGGCTCGCTTAACATAGATTTATATTGGTTCTGGTAATGTTCCGGCCCTCCTGCAGCGAGGCCTTCGGCCTCGCCCAAAATTACTGGGGTTCGGGACCCCCTTGGGCCCCGGGAGTGAAGCTCCGGGCCTTCGGCCCTCCGCGGGGTCGGCCTTCGGCCTCCCGGCCTGAAGCTCGCCCTTCGGGCTCGCTTAACTTACTTGGGATTTTGACTTTTTGTTCGGGGTCGCCGCCATCTTGGATTTTTTTCCAAATTTTTTTTCAGATTATCTTTCCTGGGCCCAAATAATGCCCGCATGCCAAATTTCAGCGCGATCGGACCATTATTTCGAAAAATCCATACAAAATTTTTTTTGCGCAAAAAATCTAAAAAAAATTTTTTAAGAATCTGAAGAGCCCAAAAGTCACGCACAGCGATTTCCAGCTCGATCGGATGAAAAAAAATTTTTCGAAAAAAAAAAAAAAATTTTTTTGCAAAAATTTTTTGCCCACCTGACAGCTCTCGGGGTCCTCTATGACATTTGGTCGAGCACCCCCCACCTATCTCCCCCCGTTTAAGAGTTCCCATACAAACTTTGACGGGCCCTACGGCGGCCATCTTGGATCCGAGAATCACAAAAACACTTTTTCTTTAATCTAGGACCCTCAGAGATTCTACCACAAAAAAATCCGGCTCGAAGGACCATTTTGAAAATTTGGTGCAAAATTTTTTTTTTTTTTCGGCAAAAATTTTTGCGGCTCCAAAAACTGTCAGCAGTTCCCTATGACATTTGGTCGAGCACCCCCCACCTAGGTCTCACCGTTTAGCCAGGCCGTCGAACATTTTTTGACCCGGAAGCAAATCCTCAAATGTCAGATTTTTCCCGGGGCCTCAGGACCGCCCTCTATACGGTGGTGTGCAACACTAAACCCCACCGATACTCCTTCTGGGAGATCAATTGGATATGTCAGAAATCAGTGGTAATGCAGCTATATATATTATTAACTAGTTTTTTGCTCTGTGCGCGAGGCCCAAGGGCCTCGCGGGCCTCTCTTTTTGTCGACTGGACGAGTGGAGGACTCGAGATTTATTTTTTATTTTCTTTAATTTTTTTATTATTATTTTTGTATTAATTTTTACTTTTGTCGCAGTAATAGGGCTTGTGAGCTGGACTCCTGCAGCTCGGCCTTCGGCCTCGCGAGCTGTCACGCCTCGGAGGGACGCTTCGGGCCTTCGGCCCTACGCGGAGCTCGACCTTCGGCCTTCGCGGATTGTCGAAACGAATCGTCGGGCCTGCGGCCCTCCGATTCGTTTTCATGTTACACTTTTTCATTGAGTAGCATGGGGGTTCTGGACTCATGCAGCTCGGCCTTCGGCCTCGCGAGCTGGCGCGCCTGTGTTGGACGCTTCGGGCCTTCGGCCCTACGCGGAGCTCGGCCTTCGGCCTTCGCAGATTGTCGAAACGAATCGTCGGGCCTGCGGCCCTCCGATTCGTTTTCATATTACACTTTTTCATTGCGTAGCATGGGAGCACTGGACTCTGGCAGCTCGGCCTTCGGCCTCGCGAGCTGGCACGCCTGTGTTGGACGCTTCGGGCCTTCGGCCCTACGCGGAGCTCGGCCTTCGGCCTTCGCAGGTTCTCGAAACGAATCGTCGGGCCTACGGCCCTCCGATTCGTTTTCATGTTACACTTTTTCATTGAGTAGCATGGGAGTTCTGGACTCAAGCAGCTCGGCCTTCGGCCTCGCGAGCTGGCTCGCCTGTGTTGGACGCTTCGGGCCTTCGGCCCTACGCGGAGCTCGGCCTTCGGCCTTCGCGGCTACGAAGCTTCGCCTTCGGGCCTTCGGCCCTCAGGCTCAGCTTATATAGTTACACGGATTTTATTATACGTAGAAAAGCTTTGTTTTCTCGCAGCTCGGCCTCCGGCCTCGCAGGCTACCGCGCCTCTATGGGACGCTACGGGCCTTCGGCCCTACGCGGAGCTCGGCCTGCGGCCTTCGCTGGGGTTCGAAGCGAACCGTCGGGCCTGCGGCCCTCCGGTTCGCTTATTAAGACAGTTAGGAAGGGCAGTTTCACCGCGTGGGCTCGCCCGTCGGGCCTTCGGCCCTCGGGCTCGCGCGGAGAGAACCTCGATCGTGACGCTCCGGGCCTTCGGCCCTACGCGGAGCTCGGCCTTCGGCCTTCGCGGGCTTGACGCCTCGCCATCGGGCCTTCGGCCCTCAGGCTCGGCTTATTAAGATACTGGGGTTGTTGAATGCTTGGTAGCTCGATTTGCTCGGAGCTCGGCCTTCGGCCTCGCTTTAAATTACTTGGAGGTGACGCGCTTGGGCCCTCGGGGTGAAGCTCCGGGCCTTCGGCCCTCCGCGAGGTCGGCCTTCGGCCTCCCACCCTGAAGCTCGCCCTTCGGGCTCGCTTAACATAGATTTATATTGGTTCTGGTAATGTTTCGGCCCTCCTGCAGCGAGGCCTTCGGCCTCGCCCAAAATTACTGGGGTTCGGGACTCCCATGGGCCCCGGGTGTGAAGCTCCGGGCCTTCGGCCCTCCGCGGGGTCGGCCTTCGGCCTCCCGGCCTGAAGCTCGCCCTTCGGGCTCGCTTAACTTACTTGTGATTTTGACTTTTTGTTCGGGGTCGCCGCCATCTTGGATTTTTTTCAAAATTTTTTTTCAGATTATTATTCCTGGGCCCAAATAATGCCCCCATGCCAAATTTCAGCGCGATCGGACCATTATTTCGAAAAACCCATACAAAATTTTTTTTGTGCAAAAAATCTGAAAAAAATTTTTTCGGAATCTGGAGAGCCCAAAAGTCACGCACAGCGATTTCCAGCTCGATCGGATGAAAAAAAATTTTTCGAAAAAAAAAAAAAAATTTTTTTGCAAAAATTTTTTGCCCACCTGACAGCTCTTGGGGTCCTCTATGACATTTGGTCGAGCACCCCCCACCTATCTCCCCCCGTTTAAGAGTTCCCATACAAACTTTGACGGGCCCTACGGCGGGCATCTTGGATCCAAGAATCACAAAAACACTTTTTCTTTTATCTAGGACCCTCAGAGATTCTACCACAAAAAAATCCGGCTCGAAGGACCATTTTGAAAATTTGGTTCAAATTTTTTTTTTTTTTCGGCAAAAATTTTTGCGGCTTTAAAAACTGTCAGCAGTTCCCTATGACATTTGGTCGAGCACCCCCCACCTAGGTCCTACCGTTTAGCCAGGCCGTTGAACATTTTTTGACCAAGGAGCAAATCCTGAAATGTCAGATTTTTCTGGTATACACCTCTGCGCCCTCTATACAACGACATCAAAATCTATACTCCACCAGACCTCCTTCTGGGAGAACAACCCCATATACATGAAATCAGTCGGGATGCAGCTATAATAATATTAATTGTTATCTTTCTGAATGTATGTTAAAACTGTCTCAATAGTAATTGAAAAAAAATGGAATACTGAAATGGACGGAATATTCGATGTATTCGAAATATTCGAATATTCGCATTGCAAGCCCTATCACAAGTGTTAATACTGTAATATTAAGACGTATTTAGTGACGTGTCTGTCATTACGTACTTTGAAGCACTTACGGGGAATTTAGTGCGCAACGAGCGTGTAATTATTCTCTTATTTAATTGTGGAATTCTGTTCATAAATGAAATTGTTTACCGTGTTAAGTGAACATTCATTTATTCGCACGTCTTAATTTTTTTCTTAAGATTTTTTATTTTTATTAGTACCTATGTATCAGTCAAAGACAAAATAAGGTGTGCACAAAAATGTTCCAGTGCACTCTAATTCTGTGTAATAAGAACGTCGTAACATATTTATGAGCGGATTCTTTCGATAATTATTTTTGCACTTGACCCGAGCAGCAGCAATTCGCAAAAAGTTTGTACATTTGGATCATCATCATCATCATCATATCAGCCGAAAGACGTCCACTGCTGAACATAGGCCTCCCCCAAAGATTGCCACATTCATGGGGGGTAGTTGCCATAATCGCCACGCTTGGCATGTGGGTTGGCGATCGCAGTGTCTCCACCGCACTTTAGGGATGCTGCTGCCCATCCCCCGGTGGTCTTGGTCGTAGTTTTCAGACATACCCGGGTCAAGTGTATGATCAGTACACTTTAGTCCCTTAGTCGACTCCTACGGCACCCACGGGAAGAGTTGGGGTGGGGACAAATGTATTCTTACTGCCGTCACCACACGGCACACGGCACGACACGGCATTTGGATCACGTCTTCGATATTGATGAAAATTGGTAGGCTGGTAGAGTCAATGATGCTGAGCAAGATCCACTACATCTCCCGAAATGTCCCAGAAAGTTTGAATGGATGTTTCCTTTTTTGTTATCAGATTCCTATACATTTTTGGTAACTAAAAAGGAATGTTTCATACAAACATTTTGGAACACATTGGGAAATCGCATTATAAGTGCAATAAAGATGGAGTATAAGATACATAAGCCATGTGGTGACGTTAGTGAGAACTGAGAATACATTTTGTCACTACCCCAACTCCTCCTGCGGGTGTCGTAAGAGTTGACTAAGGGATTAAGTGTCACAGACCATTATTTGATATATAGAATGATGATGGGCAGCAGCGTTATCATAGTGGACACATTACTGCGATCGCCAATCCGCTTGCCGAGCGTGGCGATTATCGGCATTTACCTCCTAGTGCGTCTATACGCAAATTTAATAGGAGAGGCTTACGTCCAGCAGTGGACTATCCAGTGATGGGCAAAATGTAATCGACTAACGATTAACAATTAAGATTAACTTAAAAGTAATCGATTAATGATTAAATTTGACGATTAATAAATCTTAATCGTTCTTGTTCGACTAATTTAATCACGATTAAATTAATCGACGATTAAATACGAGCGATTAAATCCATAATCGATTGTTTAATTAGATTTGTTTTTTTCGATTAATATCAGGATTTTTTGTGAGTCGTAAATTCAGGTTACCCTAACAGACTTATACCTGAAGCGATGTGTAACAATACCTAAGACTTTCTGCGAGTATTTCATAATCGCGGTTACCTTTGGTAAATAATATGTCGAAGCATTCGTCAGTTTTTGACAAGTGGCGTCAAAGGATGTTGAACGATAATACAATATTTTATTTATGCACTGTGTTGAAAAATTCTTAATCGAGTAATTTAGTCGATTAAAATGACGATTTATTAATCGTTAATCCAATTCTGCGACGATTAAGTTAATCTCAATTAAATTAATCACGATTAATTTGTGACGATTAATTCTTTAATCGATTAGTTAGTTGATTAAAAAAATAATCGATTAATGCCCATCTCTGGGACTATCATAGGATGATGATGATGATGATGATGTTGATGATGATGATTAAGATACATATCCTATTGATGAAACTTGTCAAATAATTTAGTTCAAATATTTGCTCAGTGTTCCTTGAGTTTCATAATACCCGTCACTAAAGTCATAACTTGTCAACAGGTGGCGCCAGCTTCGTGAACCCCTACACCAGTGACGAATCAGACCTGACCCAAGTATGGCTGGAGCTCCCCTCCTCCCCGGTCGCCCTGGGCGGCGATGTCCACATCCACGTCCACGGCGCCACGACGCCCATGCGCGTGCGCCTCGCCCGCGACGACGACGACGGACGACTCCTCCTAGCCGTCATGCCATTGGCTCTAGACACTGAGTCCCGCATGACCCTCCCATGCGGATACTTCACTCGAGGAGGAACGTACTACGTCGAGCTGTTGACTGATAATTTTGTTAATGACTACGAGAATAATAGTGTTAGTGATAGAGTTATTAGAGAAGCGAATCAAGTTAGTGTTAATGAAGTGACTGATAGTGGTAAAAAAGTTTATAGTGAAGTGAAAGATGAATCTAATAGAGTAACAAGAGATATAGATGGAAAAGTCAGTAAAACAAAAAGAGCAAAGAGAGAAGAAAGTGGAGGTAAAATAGTAGAAACTGAAGATGGATTAGTCAAATCTTGGAGTTTTGACGTGCTATGGCCGTCAGCGAAGTTAGATGTTACTCCGGAGCAAATACAGACGTATCCAGAGAGGCAGGTTACAGCAATCTTGGAGTTTCCAAAGGTGGTGTGCACTCCGTTGCTGCAAAGTGCTGATTTCTGGCTTGAGCTGCTGTATTGTGGACATTCGAGTGGAGGAGCTGTGCTGTGTGATGGGAAGAATACAAGCTCTCATGCTCACGTTTTGTATTCTGAGCAGGTTAGTATTGTAGTTACGCAATTAGCTTAAATCAGGGTTAGCAGAGCTAAAGTCTACATACTTTTGTAGACTCGTATTCATTAGCCAAACTCTTTATTGTGCAAGTGGACCTAAAAATGTGTTCTACATGCACCGCATAACTTACTGGAAAAAGAGTACTTAGCTCTTTGATAAATTCTGTGCCTATATCATCTACATACTCGTATAGCTATTAGTTGAATATAAAAATAATATTTGACACGAAAAAATTGTGATTATTTTCTGCTTGATACAATTTTTGAATGAAAACCGTTGGGTCAATCACCGCATCACAAAATTGAAAGCTGCAAAATTAATAAATAGGATATTTCAATACTTTGCGAGCCAAAAAAAAAAAAACATAATAAAATATCTCTAGAATCAAATAATAGTTACTAAACAATCTTGAGTAATATCAAAGCAAGAATTACATTGTTCAAAGATTTTTTTTTGCGGGAAATAGGTATTATGTAAAATAGCTATTGTATGTAATTTCCATGTAACATGATGTTGTAGTTGTTGTAGTAGAACACAATAGGTTATAAATAATTATAAGTACTTAATGGTCAGCAAAGCTGAGATATTTACGCCACACAAAAATACTGTGCTGACCTTTTTTACCACTGCCGAGTAACACTAAAAAGTCTCACTTAAGTAAACTAGAACAATAAACTTGCAAAGCAATATCAAGATTCGCTTGTCGTTTAATACAGAAATTTAATTTTCATCCATCATCCTTGCCCGGATAGCGGAAATGTTTCTACGTGAACAAAATCGCAGACTTCTCGGCGAACGGTGGAAATAACAAGGCGGATAGTAAACTAAAAGCACTTTAAAGTTGACCTGCGATAGACCAAGCCGTACCTTGCTGCTTACTTGATACCGATATAAAGTTGTTATAAACACAATCAAAGTCAGAGTTAACTAAATATATTTTTGAATATTTTACATTCCATTTTTTTTATAGTTTTGACTCTGTGTTAACTTCTAGCCGCTCTGAGAGACAGCTAACTGTCTTTGTCGGACTAGTATGAAAGAGTGACAGAGAGGGAAATCTACGATAGCTCTTGATAGCGTTAGCGATTGGCAACTTAGCTAAGCACCCAGAGCCCTATACAAAGATGTCCTCAAACAAAGTAAATTTTATTCTATATCGTACACTATGAATTCAAAATTCATTGGAAAAGTTTTAATGTCTGGATAGCAGGAGGTTAACAACCTAACCATTTATTGCATAAGTTGACCTAAATGTGTATTGAGCCCTTCTCACAAAAGTGGTACCCCCCCGTTTCTTAACATGCGGTTTTTCTACTCAGAATCAAGAGCAATTTCGATCTTAATAGTTATAACAAAAGATACCAAAATGTTCATACTTTTTTGCCAGAAAACTGATTAGCTGTCTAGCTAAATTGTAAAATATGACTGTAGGTACTAATAAGATGGAAAATGAAAATATAAATGGATCTTCTTAGCGAGACCGTAATATCAGGCAGGTAATACCTTCTCAGAGGACTCAATATCAAACAACTGCGAGTTTTAAGATAATATACATACATAAATGTGCTGTTGAGGAACAAATATAATTATATATACACGGTGGAATTTAATCGGTGAACAGGAACCCATTTTTCTAATTCAGTAATCGATGGCGGTCTCGTTTATGTAGTACTTAAGTGGAACCAAGTTTTTTTTTTTAGCATAACAAATTTTTATGTTGAAATTAAACTTTAATTAAAATTTATTGTCACCCTAATAATGGTTTAGTCTGAAAAGTTTAATACCTCTTTTCAAACTATCAGCCATGCATCGCTCTTATTTTACATAGGAATAGAGTCTATCGCAAAAATTAAAGCATGTGAGTGGTTATTGCTCATTTATGTTTTAAGTTTCTATGGCTGATAGTTTGAAAAGAGGTATTAAACTTTTCAGACTAAACCATTAGTAGGGTGACAATAAATTTTAATTTCAACATAAAAAAAAAATATGCTAAAAAAAAACTTGGTTCCACTTAAGTACTACATAAACGTGACCGCCATCGATTACTGAATTAGAAAAATGTGTTCCTGTTCACCGATTAAATTCCACCGTGTATATATATATAATATTGAATTTGTTGAGAATCAACAGTAAATTGAGAAATACTCATCAGCAACTTATTCAAAGTTACGAAAAGAAAGCCACGTTAAAGCGAAACGAAATATAATGAAACAGATTCAAAAACTAACCATGGTTTTACATCCTGGTTTACCATTTTTCACAAACCAAAAGCCGTCTTTTCCATTTTTCACAAAGTTGGAGAGTAAAGGACACGTTAGGTTTTACTCGATAAGGTGGATGTATGTACACCAAACGAGCGAATACTCATTCTATCCCCCACTCTACGAATTTCGATGAATTACGTTTTGTGCAGCAAACGAATTTTGTAGAGTGTGGATAGAATGAGTATTCATTCACTCGTTTGGTGTAAATCCAACTTATACGTAATGCATTATATCGCACTCACACTGACATATTGGATCAAGCGCGATAGCCTGCTTTACGTATCAAGTAAAACCTAACGTTACCGATACTTGCAACGTCATGATATGGCTACAGTAGGCATATACATAAATGAATCTTATTATGGAACCGAGACACATGAAACGATGCGACATAGACCCTACGAACAAATAAAACATGGAAGCCGCACGCCATACTAAATTGCCTTTCAAAAACGGTCCCAAATTTTAGTTGACAAGTGTCACCCCTTCTTCAATGCATTACGGTAATGAATTTCAATATCAACCTATAAAAACTTAAACCGCCATTTGTCAAAGATGTTGCGCCGAAATATGCGCGGTGTTAAGAAAAGCACTATGTCCTGCCCATCTTGGCACAATGGAACAATTGGTTTTGGGGGCATTTTTGAGCTGGCGTTAGACGTCCATGTTATATATGGTCGCAGCATACTCATTTAAATGGGAGGACAAGGCCAGTTGCCGTCCAGAATGGCGGCGCCTGATCCATCGCATACCGCACCGATACCATCCGCTAGGAGGAACATTATGGAACCTCGTTGAATCGTTTTTCGTTGTTCCCGTCAGGTTCTAACAAGTATGTAGGTAACGAGTATGATAAACGGTAAATGCGTGACCATAGTAAGCCTGATCAACTTTTTCCAGATGCACGGATTCCCTGGTCGGCGAACGATGACGCTGCGTTGCGAGCTCTTCGGCCAAGCTGGGGACTACGCCCTGACCCTCAGACCTGCTGCTGCAGGGCCTCAGGACTTGGCGACTGCCTTCATTAAGGTAAAGTTTAAATGCCAGAATTAAGACATTTCAGTCTAAGGTGTGTTTTTTTTTTCATTCCAACACTAAAGGTGCGTTCAAACTAAAAGAGCATTCGCTGTTCTAGCGCCCGTTCTACGAAATCAACTAATCACGTTTTGTGTACCGATCGAATTTCGTAGAGTGGGAGGTTAGAACAGCGAATGCTCTTTTAGTTTAACCGCACCTTAACGTGTAATATATTGTTGTATGGGTGTTAAGTGAATAGAGGTTCACTACAATCACTTTTTGATGATTATCTGTTAATTTTTTCGGAAATATTCGCTCCGGCAGCAAAAAATGTGTTCCTCCCCTCAGTTCAATTTTAGAACCATTTTAAAAAATATGAAAAAAATCTCCTAAGTAGAACTTTATGAAAACTTTCTAGTAAAATTATTTTGAACTTGATGAGTAGAACACTTTTTAAACAACTGAGCATGGCCCGACAGGCTTTTGGTCGATACTTGTATAATACTTTGTCAGCCTCCGTAGCCTAGTTGGTAGTGACCCTGCCTACGAAGCTGGAGGTTCCGGGTTCGAATCCCGGCGAGGGCATTCTTTGTGTATTTATTTATTACAAATGTTTGTTCCTTGGTCATGGCTGTCTATGTATTTAAGTATCTATATGTATCTATCTATTATATATATCATCGCCTGGTACCCACATTACAAGCCTTAATTGAGCTTACCGTGGGACTGGGTCGATTTGTGTAAGATGTCCCAAGATATTTATTTATTTATTTATTTATTTATACTAACCCTACCGCTAACTACATCCGCAAATTTCGAGGATTTTTCTCTGTCACTCTAATGATCCCTTCGTTTGGAGTGACAGAGACAAATCCCCGAAAACGAACTTCGGTGTTCACGGTAGCAGGTCTTTCCAATTTTAAATTGACTACAAAACTAAAAGCTTCTAAACAACGACTCTCCAAAAGGAAAAGTACAAAACTAATAAACATCTTTCACGAACCGAATTAACCATCCCGCCTTACACCCTGAAAAACGTAAACGATATCCTCGAAACCAAAAGGTACACTTTCTAACCAAAACTATTGCACTTACGCCTTTTCGCGTTTGACTATTTAACAAAGTAACCCTTACAACGCAGCAGGAGTCTCGATAAATATTAAAGTAGCCACAGGTTGCCGCTTGTTCGCAAGATCTATGGCGATTGCGTTCAATTTGAGAAAAACTCGGGAATAAGAAGGCCGTTTTCGGTGAAAGGTTCGGAATATTTAGGGGTTTTATCTTTAACCTTTGACGGAAAGGAATAAGTTAGTTCTTCGAAGGGAAATTGAGGACGATAGTATACTAAATATTAACTTCACTTGAAATATTACTACAAAATATTGGAGCTGTAACTGTATTTTTAGTTGGAAATATGATTAGTAGTCTCTTTGATAACGTGTTTCCAGTAAAATCAAGGAAACTAGATTTATACCTACCCCAAAACAGAATTAGTAGAAATGCAGGTAATTTCCCTACAGCTTCTAAACGCATTTTAGAGTACCTACAGGTAAATTCACGAAAGCTGGCACGAATAGGTCGAATAAGTGACAGAATGTATCTATGTGTGGATGTCAAAATGACAGTAGATACAGTTTGGTATAGCACGGCCGCATACACACAATGATAGATGTCATTCATTTCATTCATTCCATTCGTGCCAGCTTTAGTGAATTTACCTGTACATATGATCTTCTTCTCTAGTCGGTTCCTCATTTCTCTAGATCGTGTTCACAAGTAAGTTACATATTTGATAATTTGTCTCGAGCAATGATCAACGGTCTTGATTCAAAGTTGCTTTCACCGCTTGATAGTACTTATCATTATTTATATAATAAAGTTGTATGCAACTGTACATACCTGGTGGGTCACAACGAAAGAACAGCGCTGGCTTAGCGAGCTACATGCTGAGTTGTGACCCTTTTGTGGCAAGCTGTTGTTGGGTGCTTATTTGTAAAATGTGTATTATGTCCATTGTGCTTGTCATAAATAAATTTTATTTCATTTTTTACATAATATTGTGCTTTAATAAAACGAGCGTCAGCGATTCCTGTATGCATCGAAAATTTATAGTTACATTCATTTAAACAATTTTGATTTTGATAAGTTGCAGTCGGTGACAATACCTAGCTGTATCAAAAAAAAATGATCCTATATAAAACCAACCTACTGTACTGTACTGTAGAAGTATATCTGGGGGGTAACAGCCCAGTACAGTCTTGCGTGGAATTACCCAGAAGTATATCTGGGCTGTTAAATGACTAATTTCTGCCGTGTTTGCTTATTAATTGTGCAAATATCACTGTTATATCAAAATGATGGTTATATAGAAATAATGTAACACTTGGATCATTTATAACTATCATAAGTAAATAAACAGTCGATGAAATGCTCACTTTCATTACAGTCCCATGGATTTATACCCATCTAAAATATAACAAAACCTTATTCAAAGTAACAACGCAGGTAAATGAAAAGAGCTACAGGTAGCAGACCCTTTTCAGCGAGATATATTGCGACTGAGTCTCGCTTGTGAGAGAACGTGCTGCCGGGAAATGCCCTCTTTACGGAGCAAGGCTCCGTAGTAGAAAAAAGTTTGCTTACTTAATGATAGTTCATAGTACAATAGCATCTAAACTAAAAGGAGCATAAGTTTTTATATATTTTTTTATCTTATCTTGTCTGGAATGAGTTTTAATTAGATCAAATGGTTATTAGCTTACTTTTCTATAGAAAGTACTTAGGATACATGCAAAATTACGAGCTACCTTTCAGAACAAAAACAATAGTGGCCATATTT
>JALPQI010009212.1:0-52758 GCA_025490895.1 Thaumatotibia leucotreta
ACGGTAACTTCCGAGGCGATTATTTAAAGAAATATTATCTTTGTAAAAAAGTGTTAAAGAAACCCTTCTTTTTTAAAGTTTATCCCACAAAACATAGTGTAACGTTAGTTTATTTTAATTTTAGTATTGTAACGCGACGCCAAACCAAAATACCCAGAATCTAAGTAATCTGATTGAAAATTTACATGTTTAATTAGGCCTGACGTCCCTAGATGGCGCTAGTAGTATGTTATATTTGTACTCATATTCCATACTTCCCAATCCTTTAAAATTAAGAGATCCCACGTTTAGTGTTGCATATATATTTTTTAATGTTATTATTTTTTGCCTTCAGTCTATTAAATGATTTATTGTTTACAATTACAGTATAGACGGAACCACCTAGATGGCGTTAGTAGGCCTATCAAAACCTAGACATAGAAAACTGTAAAAATATTTAGGCATAATGTAGTACGATACTAAAAATATAAGAAATACTTCCTACTGATTATGAATTGCTTAAACATAAGATGCGAATTGGTTGGTGCAATGTATATATTTCCCATTATAGCGCTAGATGTCGCTTACTGTTCGCATAGTAACTACTCGTACAGTCGCCATCAGATATATGGTAGCGGTCGAGGTCCCCAAATAAATCGGAGCAACGTAAAATTTCAATAAATTCGTTACGTGAGAAAAGGGCAATAAATTAGAGGCATGTAATTCGTCACAAATTTAGGAGCAACCACTTTTCAATGAATTCGTAACGTATAATTAGGCAAAAATATCGGAACACAGAGATAATCAGAAATATCTGAGCGGTCGGGGTGGTCGTAAATATCTCAACATTTATGGAAAATATACCTTAGTGTCATATACACATCGCTTTAAATTCTTTATGGTCAGCCACACGTCTTGACTAGGTTGTCAATAATTTGAATTTAGAACAGAGTGGTTTGTTGTGACGTTCTTCGAAAAGAGTAGACATTTGTCATCGTGACAAATATATTTCTGTCTCTTTCGCAAATTGGACAGATATTATGCCTAAATCATTAAAATGAGTTATCTAGTTAACCGCTGTTTTGACGTATTGCCAAAATTGGCAAAGGTAGCCAAGAGCAAAGCTAAATTTCGTGAGAAGATGTCGGGTACTCGGCGGTGGCGCAATAAAGTTCGAGTAATAATTATATTGAAGTAGGTATTATTAAACAGCGATTACAATGGGATTTGAAAGTACTGTTGACACACCAGTGTATAAGTCAATCTAGAATATATTCATAATTATACAGGGTGGCCAAATAGGGTAAACTTGCCTTAATCGTACTCCTGCCTAAATCGTACCCCATCAATATCTTGTGAATTGAAACTGCTGAAGCGGCGCAAGTTTTATAAAACTGAACAACTTGGACGGTGTATAACATCATTCGAGAAACAACCCCACAGTGGCACTCCATCGAAAATTATTCAATAAGTTATTAATTTCGCTGTTTTCGAGTAATAGTTAAGGTCGATTCTTAAGGATTTCAATTTTGATCGCAATGAGCTATGTAAATTATAAGTATTTTGCTTAATTCTTTACTTATTTACGCTATTAATTACGAGAATTATTATCGTCAGTTTAACAACAATTTTTTTTATACGGTAACTTTTAAATCTTAGGTATCTTATGCCTAAATCGTACTCATTACTTTGTTCTATTTCGTACCGGTACGTTTTAGGAATAATCGTTTATTTGACTGTATAAGATAAACATAACCAATGGATAATACAATACTTAGTCATGTAAAGTTATACAAATAAGTCTCTGTGTATACACGGTGGAATTTAATCGGTGAACAGGAACCTATTTTTCTAATTCAGTAATCGATGGCGGTCACGTTTATGTAGTACTTAAGTGGAACCAAGTTTTTTTTTTAGCATAATTTTTTTTTTATGTTTTAATTAAAATTTATTGTCACCCTACTAATGGTTTAGTCTGAAAAGTTTAATACCTCTTTTCGAACTATCAGCCATAGAAGCTTAAAACATAAATGAGCAATAACCACTCACATGCTTTAATTTTTGCGATAGACTCTATTCCAATGTAAAATAAGAGCGATGCATGGCTGATAGTTTGAAAAGAGGTATTAAACTTTTCAGACTAAACCATTAGTAGGGTGACAATAAATTTTAATTAAAGTTTAATTTCAACATAAGAATTTGTTATGCTAAAAAAAAACTTGGTTTCACTTAAGTACTACATAAACGTGACCGCCATCGATTACTGAATTAGAAAAATGGGTTCCTGTTCACCGATTAAATTCCACCGTGTATTAACAAAGGAAATTAAAAAAAATAAGAAATTTGGTCAGGCTCATGTTGTAGGGAGGAAACAAAATAAGAGACAATAATTTGTGTACCTACGCAATGAAGTCTGGATCCACTGACATTGTGCTGGAGTCGAGAAATATTCGCGTAATGTTATTTTTGACAATGCCATGAAATTATGCACCTCGACAACAATTATGGATTGAAAAAAAAATCGTTAAAATGTTAGTTTTCAATCTGAAATAAGCAAGCAAGAAAGTCGACAATATCATAAGATTAGTGGCTAAATAAATATTACTAATATCCCTGAATATCATTGGCTATAATAATGAAACTATAAATAATTATATAATCTTAATTTTCATACTAAGTTACGCCGGTACGAAATAGGGATACAAAGGTACGATTTTGGAATACATAGTCTTAAATCGTACTTTTTCCACTTTTTTTTAAATTGTGTTTATCTCAGAATATATTGAAGTTCAAAATTAATTGGTTATTTTAGTCGATTATTAAATAAATAAAGATTCTTTTGATATCATAAACATATTAATTTCTTATTTATATATCCTGATATTTAGATATATATTACTTTATTATTGAAATTTTATTCTATACATAACACAAAAAATATGAAGTATCACTGGTTAAATACAATTATTTTGGATCGGCAATTACACATGGAAAATAATCAGACAAATATCCACCTCCAGTAGCATCGCAGATGCCAACCCTTTTCATCGCATTTTCATCACTTTTTCACACATTTCCGGCGTTATTTCAGTGATCGTGGTTCAAATATTTTGTTTTAATTGCTAAAGGTTCATTGGCCAATTAGAATAGACAAATCCTTTTAAATAACCCCATAGAAAAAAAATCAGGAGCTGTCAAATCAGGCGATCTTGGGGGCTAGCTAATGTCACCTTTTTATCACACTTGCTGTCTAAGCGCGCCATTGCTTGTATGCATAGCGGGAGTAATAGAAAAGTGAAATTCCCTAGGGAGTAATAGAAATGTCAGTACGTCATTTAATAATATTTTGTCTTAAAACTTATTTTTTTGATAGAGAAATTCTGAAACTATAAGACATACTAAGTAGTATTTGTTTTTAGGGACCATAATTACATATCTATCATCGATTTTGATAAAAAAACTGCATTTATACATTAGAAAAAAAAAACGTGTTGAATATGTGAAAACAATGTATTTTATTCATTTTAGACATCATGCTTCTTAGGGGATATGGTTCCTAAAAACAAATACTACTATTTACTGCTTAAGACCTACACAATGGATATCCGAATAGAAATAGTGCAGATAAGTTTATTTTTTCAAAACAACCTGATTCAATTCCCCTGCTGGGTAGTTTTTTTTTTCAAATATATTAATGCAGTTTTTCTGTTTATTAAAATCGATGACATGGTGCCTAAGAACATATTTTCGTATATCCGATAGTTTCAGACATTCCCATACTGACTGATTTTGATGAGCCACCCTGTATTTTAGTAAAGCAACAATAGCATAAACACATACCTATATGTAATATCATATATGTATAATATCACTGTTACTGATGTCAAGCCTACGCAGGCTACGTCTACCGCTTACTATCGGACGGTCCGTGTGCTTGTTTGCCACCAACATACAATTATCACTAATAATACACGTGCAAAAAGGAAATTCGTAACTCGTGTAGATTTAAAGCACTCCCTTCGGTCGTGCTTTAATTTATCTCCACTCGTTTCACTCAACTTATTTTTTTCGCACTTGTATCGTAATTTACTATTTTACTTTCGGAAAGTCGTTACAATTGTCACAAGGTTTAGAACGATTTTCGTAAATTCTTGATAATATATGAATCGACCTACCTATGTGGGAATTTCGCTACAATTGTCGTATTTTTGTGACAATATAATAATTTTGCTTCGCTTAAAAGACGGTATTAATTGTTGATTGCTAAAAGTTCTTGCAATATATTTGAAACACAAACAACCAAACGGCCCTTCTGATGATAAGTGGTAACCGTAGCCCATGGACGCCTGCAATGGGAGAAACAGTCAATTTACAATTCTCGGATCTCGGAGTTGTCACCGTGGTAAAATAGGATCCGCAAATGACTTTTAGGTATTCTGTTCACCCTTTATACTTTTTTAGTTCCGTTCAAATAAATCATTTGCTAGCTTTAATTAAAGTAATACTTATCCCATATTAATATGATTACATCAATAAAAAATCAAAATTGAATTTATACATTTTTCGATAATGATGCTTGAAAACTTCTCTTTTATCTAGGAAACTCATTTACTCACCCACAACAGTGCCGTCAAAATCATCTTTGACATTGACAACTTAAAGTAGTAGTAGTGACAACATAGTAATAAATTAAAATAAACTATGTGACGCAGACTTAAGGTGTATTTCCTATAAACGTTCCGATCTTTATGATCATCCTGGCTGCTTCGATATCTTTGAGTCATGTTCGTTCCGATATCTTTACCTACTTGTACGTTACGAATTTATTGAAAAGTTACTGCCCCTAAATTTATGACGAATTATACGCTCCCAAATCATTGCCCTTTTCTCACGTAACGAATTTATTGAAATTTTACGTTGCTCCGATTTATTTGGGGACCTCGACCGCTACCATATATCTGATGGCGACTGTACACATCACGACGCGATAAAATTCTGCGATGGATTGTAATTCTACTAAGCAATATTGTGAAACTACTTATGACCTCCGAATAAAGTACTTGATGTTTTTTATTTGATTTAACTAGCAGTAGTTACACAAGACGCTTACATACAATTTTGCAATATTACAAAATCGTATTTTTTTATATCGACATGTTATAATATCTAAATTGCGGTCTTCCAAATAATCCTCAATAAAAGTGGTTCGAATATTGTGTAAAATATACGTAAATATGTAGGCGCATAGACAGATTAACCTACTTCTCTAAAAGTCGCCGTCTCCGAGCCTCCTCTTAGGACGACGAGCAACTCACAAACGTGATTAAGTGTATTAATCTACTTACTTCGACACATAATACGAAATCGATGATAATAATATTTCGTAGACATTATCAATTTATCACACTAACAAATTATTGCTTCAAATCAGCTTTTAATTCCTAAAATTGATTAATTAAAAAATAACCTAAGCCACGCTCACTTAATTGAAACTTAACGAGAACTTGCAAACAATCGAGGCCACGGAATTCGAATTTAATAACTCCAGGGAAAAAACAATTCCGAACAATGCGAACAAACTTTTAATGAAGCTGAAGAGAAATGTTAATATGGCAGATATTATTAATTCTTTACACAATGGCGCTTGTGATCAATCTTCATATTCTCGCGGATAATGAAACGCAAAGGCTCATTATTTAATGGAAATAATGATAACCGAGTGGTTGACAATTCCTTCTCGAGATATGTGTATATTTTCAGTAATGAGTTTCATCTATTTGGCTACATAAACCTTTATTTAAACACCTGACTATCACATCTACTTTTATGTAATATTATCTGACTTCATTACTCCTTTATTGAATTGTTTTCACCCTTAATATGTATGTACCTACCAGTATTTAAATAAAGTGACACACTTTTTGGTAGGTAGATACTGTAGTCTACCTGCAACAAGATAGATGCGCCACTTGCGCCAGTATCTCACGGACGAGTTCAACATCTGTCACTCTCTTACTGTGATCATTAAAGAGACACGGCGATACTCGCCCAGCTATCAGCTATCACCGCCGGGCGAGTATCGCCGTGTCTCTTTTATTTACACGAGAGTGCGTATCTTTTGTTCGTGTTTATAACCGATAGTTCATAGCTTAGTAGCTTGCGGTGAGACCAGTGCCTAAGCGGTAACGGTTGTCTATGTCGTGTCGGCGAGATATAATTCATACAGTCACACCACACACTTGTGCTACGGCTACTTCTTATTCTACTCGTATCGTTGGGTCCATGTAACCGTACACGCCAACCGATGAGCACTTAAACGGCTCCACAACATTCAAGGGCACGCCAAACATACTCGTACATTTACCGAAATATGCCGGCGGTCGTCGAGCCGTCCCTACACATTACACAAGTACTTGCGGAGTCAAGACCCGGGCTCGAGACGCTGGAAGCTTTCGGCGTCGCAACTCGAGTTACAGCACTCGATATGACCTGAGCATACACCCATACAGCCTGGCTACACAGTACACACTTACACAGGGTCCTATAGGACACGACGAGACATGGTGCTTGCGACGTGATTCAGTCGACACTGCAGGCGAATAACGTTCTACTACTAAACATCAGAAAGTGTGTAACAAGACAATGATATTACTTGTTTAAAAGATGAACACGCCATAATTAAAAAGGTTCCATCAAATAATTTCCTTTATTCGTATTAAAAATGGATAATAATATAGATAAGTCATATTTAAATTTAAGTACTTGCTACATGACTAGTTTGTCAATAAACATATTACATAGGAATCAAAATTTAACTGAATGATTTTTAAAAGTACCTATGTACGATTGTCAATTATCGTAATACTTAACCATTAACATTCATAATATTATTTATCTTGTCACAAAATATTACGTTAAATTATGAAGATATCTTTTACGAAAACATAATTAAAATTAATGAATTAATCCATCTTTAACGAAAAGTCTCGAGAAACAAAGTTAAACAAAAGTTATTCGTATTCTGCGCGACGCACAAAAATCACCTTCTGCGAGAATGAACCCACGAAAGACAGAATTTCATAAGAAATCTTGACTTTAAAATTCAGAACAATTTAAATAAGAATCTTGGAAATATTTAAATAAAGCTGGCAGTGTCCATTTAAGAGGCCGGTCATGTCATGCGACCGCTCTGCAGCGAGATCGCTCGGTCTAAGCTGTGGGAAGTACTTTGCTATCTCTTCTTCATTACAGTCCACGTAATGAGTAGTAATCAACGAGTATTTTCTGTTACTTAATATTTCGAGCTTCCGTCATTGGAGACCACTGAGTCGCCTGCATACAGGCTCAGATATATTTTAGGTTCTCGTTTTTATATAACTGAGAAGATTAATTGTAAAATAGCATTGCCGATGATACAATGTGCTGGTTGTGCGGTGCTTTCATCTGTGCCAAATCTTAAAACTTTGTAATCTCGCGCAAGACGATATTTCTCTACTCTACGAGTACATACCCTTCTGGGATATTTACCTTTGTAATATAAGAACTAGCCGTAGTAGCCGTCTTTCATCATACTTCCTCCTCGTATTACGCAATCATCTAATACAGGGTACGAAACATGGTCACTACTTTGATCTTCACATCAAAGTTCCTACAATGCCGCTATAGTTCAACTTCTGATGAAATGATTGGTAAACGTACACTATAACATAAAGCTCGCCTAAGTGAAATGAAATGATTACTTGAACAATAATTTAGTGTTATAGCTTGATTATTTAATAAAATAGAATACATTTCCAACAGTTTATATTATAATTTTCTAATGAAAAAATTAGACACATAAAATAAGTCAATCAAATATCGGAAAACAAATTCAATTGTCAAATTTAAAACTAGATATATTATTTCAAACACATCTTCGACAACGCAGAGGTTGCGCCCAAGGAGGCGCTAACATACTCCCCCTCCTCGAGGAGGTGAATCCTCGAGCGTAACAAACACTCCTTGAGGCTTTGGCAAGGCACACACTCGATGAACTGCTCTTCGTATGGTGCCACGTGCTGTATTTATATCCACTACTCTGGGTATATCATCTTGCCCAGGGTACAGCTTGATAACGCGTCCCAATCGCCATTTCATTGGAGGAATGTTTGGTTCCTTAACAACTACAACATCGTTAATCTGCAGTCATTGTGTATCGACCTTCCACTTGTTTCGTTCTTGTAATTCGGCAAGAAATTCTTTGTGCCATCGTTCCCAAAATTGCTGTCGCATTTGTTCAATGTGTTCGTATCTGCATAAGCGATTTGGATTCACATTTAGAAGGTTCGGAGACGGTAAAGACATCAATGATTGACCAATCAAAAAGTGTCCTGGTGTCAATGCTTCCAGGTCGTTGGGATCAGTAGATAGATAAGTCAGTGGTCTGGAGTTTAATATTGCTTCGATTTGCGTGAATAAAGTCGCCAACTCTTCGAAGGTCATGTGGGTGTTTCCTAGCACCCTTGTAAGGTGAAACTTGGCTGACTTCACTCCAGCTTCCCATATCCCTCCGAAATGTGGAGAATAAGCCGGCGAGAACACGAACTTTATACCCTCATTAGCCGACCAAGAACCTACAGGACTATTACTGGCTTTTAAAAAGGAAGCAAGCTCATTGTTTGCTCCTACAAAATTCGTACCATTATCGCAGTGAATCTCGCATGGATAACCACGACGAGAAATAAACCGACGAAGGCATTGAATGAAAGCGTCGGAAGAGAGGCTACTGACAAGTTCCAAGTGCAAAGCCCTTGTCGAGAAACAAACGAAAAGAGCTAAGTAAGCCTTGGTTATTTTACAGCCCCTTCCTTTACGATCTGTAATTAAAAATGGCCCTGCAAAGTCAACTCCACACACCTTAAAAGGCAAACTTGGAGTGACTCTAGTTTCAGGCAAGTTTCCCATTATAGGGTTTATGCTTTTTGCCTTCATGATCCAGCACGTTTTACATCTATTGACCGTACTCCTAGCTAAATTCCTACCACTTATTGGCCAGAATTCATTTCGTAGATTATTTAATATCAACTGAGAAGGTCCGTGCAAAGTTTTAAAATGCTCACGAAGAAAGAGCATTTTAGTAAATGTATGTTTAGCATCTATTAATGCTGGATGCTTTTGTGTATAATTAACTGAGGAATTCTGAATACGGCCACCGACACGCAGTAGTCCGTCCTCATCTATAAATGGTGTAAGCTTAAGTATGCGCGATTTGAGAGGCAAAGGTTTGCCCATTTTCAATGTACTTATCTCCTGGCTGAATGACTGTTGTTGAGATTGTTTAGTCAAATATATTAAAGACGATTTCAATTCGTCTGTAGTCAAATAACCGCAATGTTTAGAAGCAGGATTTCTTAAATTAAATACGAATCTTTGCACATAAGCAAAGACTCTTTGTAAAGTAGTCAACTTTGAATATTTTTCGAAATCTATGACGCTGCAGTTTTGATCTACTGTATTACTGATTTGAATAAACGTTTTCATTTCAGGTAAACAACTTGTATCGCTTATAGACTGATTCAGTTGTGGCCAGTTTGACATATGCTCATTCAAGAACGAAGGACCCTGCCACCAAATTTCAGCTGAACTTAAATATTCAGGGTCAACTCCCCTAGATGCTAAGTCGGCAGGATTCATCTCTCCTGGCACATGTCTCCATGAACTACCGGAAGACAATTCTTGGATTTCGCCTACACGATTCGCCACGAACGTTTTCAAACTTCGAGGTTCCGCTTGAAGCCAACTTAAAACGACAGCTGAGTCACTCCAGTGAAACACGTGATCAATATTAAGGCGAAGTGATTTCTGAACCTTCGCGGTTAGCCGGGCAGATAGTAACGCGCCTAACAGTTCCAAGCGTGGGATAGTAGTCGGCTTCAAAGGCGCAACCTTAGATTTTGCACAAAGTAAACGCGTAATTGTGTTTCTTTCATTGTCCGTGGACGTTAAGTAGATGCATGCAGCATAAGCATCCTGCGATGCATCTGAAAACGAGTGTAGAGTAATGCTTACCGAGTTACTACACAAAACATATCTTGGCACATCGATTTTCGTCAGATATTTGAGCTTGTCAACAAAATCGGTCCATTTTTTACACAACTCTGGTGAGATGGAGTCATCCCAATCTAATTTTGACAACCACAGTCTTTGCAAGATTATTTTAGGTGTAATTGTCACCGCGCTTAGTAATCCTAAGGGGTCAAATATTTTTGCCGAGTTAGATAAGATCGAACGCTTCGTTTGAGGTGGTTTACATTCAATGTCGACCGAGAATCGTAAGCAATCGGGTCCCGGTTCCCATTTTAGGCCTAAGACACTCGATTGACCAGTCACATCTAAATCTTTTGGTATCATAGCGCTAAGACTGTTTTTCACCACCGTAGGAGCATTCGTATGAAACTTGCGAAGAGGTAAACAAGCTCCATTTAATATATTGGTAACCGATTCACATATATCGCTTAGCTCTTCTTTAGTCTGTGCACCAGTCAAAAGATCGTCCATATAGAAATCATGTTCTATTATTTGAGCGATGTTTTGTCTGTCACATTCCTTTGATAATTGCAGCAAACATCGAGTACTTAAATAAGGGGCCGAAGCCGTTCCGTATGTAATTGTATTAAGTTGTAAGATACGAATATTTTTAGTTTCGGGGTCCTTCCAAAGAATTTGCTGATATTTACGTTGGCTGGGCGCTACTAGAATCTGCCTATACATTTTCTCTATATCCGCTGTAACTATGTATCTATGCTGCCGAAATCTTAACAGAATAGACAGCAAGTCATCTTGTACTACAGGCCCGACGTACTGTATGTCATTTAACGACTTTCCTGACGTAGTTTTGGCAGAAGCGTCAAAAACTACACGCAGTTTTGTAGTTTCGCTCTGTTCCCTATATACAGCATGATGTGGTAACACTTGGCTACCTACTTCAGCTTCAGAGACTTCAGTCAGATGTCCAAGATCCTCGTATTCCTTAATAAAATCACAATAACTTTTTTTTAGTTTAGGATTCTGCGACATTTTCCTTTCAATACCATTAAGTCTCCTTTCTGCCATTTTATACGAATCACCTAGAGATTCCGGCGATTCGCGAAAGGGAATAGTTACGACATATCTACCATCATTGTTACGGGATGTAGTATCATTAAAGAGCATCTCACAATGAGCATCATCTGATGAAATAACCATCTTCGGGCTAGGTAACTCTTCGAGCTCCCAGAATTTTGACAGTTGCTCTTTAATGTCCTTTGAAAAGTTACAGTGGATATTTTGAGAACTCGAAGAGACGCTGGGTCTCCCCCCCGTAGGGCCAGCTACTATCCATCCTAGCTCGGTCTCTGCTAAGACTGGTAAACCCTTACCTAATTTAATTTTATTGGACCTAATTAAGTCCCAGAATATGTCAGCACCTAACAACAGATCGATGTCTGCCGGAGAATAAAATTTAGGATCGGCTAAGACTATATTCTTTGGAATGTTAAAGTGTGTATTAAGCTTAACTGCGGGAAGCTTGTCCGTTATATTAGCTACAATGTAGCACCGCGCTGAACCTATAAACGAGGTATGAAGTGAGTGGAAGTCAAGATCACAGTATGCGTTTATTTTCAAAGGTTCGTTATTAATACCAGTAACTGTGCGATTTACCCTAACCATATCGCAACCTATCATCTCTTTGGCCTTTTCTGTTACAAATGAGGACTGACTACCGTTGTCAAGCAGAGCGCGCAGAATAACTTTTTTATCATTACTTGTCACTTCAATGAGCGCTGTTGACAGCAAGACTTCATGACGGTCTGCCGCTGTCATCGTGACAGTAGTGTTAGATACAATAGCTGAATCAGGCTCACAAACTACGTTGGAAGGCGAAGGAGCTGCCGTGTGAGGCCGGGATAGTTGACTCCCAGGTCCAGCAGCTGCTTCCTCTTCACCCTGTTGCTGATTAGTTAAATCCTTATGTAATAGTGTACTGTGTTTTTTCTTGCAAATCTTACATCCATTGTTGGCGCGGCACTGGTACGCTGTATGACCAGGGCGTAAACAATTTTTACATAATCGCCACTGGCATACCTGTAGATAGCGCTCATCTACAGATAACGAATTAAATTTGGGACAATCAATTAGCCTATGCTCCTGTTTACAAAAAACACATTGACATGACAGTGACATTACACTTGGGGAGGGTTTCGATGGCAGGTCTGACGCAACAAAGGATCTAGTTCGAGTGGGGGTCTGACGTTTGTCAGTCTTGCTCGAAATATTCGACTCTACCTGAATTTGACGTTTATCGTTCCTCGAACTAGATACAGTTTCTAAAACGTCAGCCCTGTTTCGAAGAAATTTATAAAATTCATGCAATGACGGCGAAGTCAAATCGCTCCGAAACTCTTCCCATTTCTTCGCTGTAGTACTGTCAAGCTTAGAGGAGGCCATATAAATAACCAAGGTATCCCACTTATCAGTCTCTTCTCCAAGAGACTTTAGCGACTGTAAATGTTTTGACAAATTGTCAATCAATTGACGTAACCCTTTGTCGCTCTCTCTCAACAAGGGCTCTATGTTAAACAAACCCTTTAAATGCTGATTTATTAACAAACGTTTATTATCATATCGCTCACGCAGGAGCGACCAAGCAATTGAATAATTTTCGGCTGAGACTGAAACAGAATTAATCACAATACTAGCATCGCCTTCAAGAGAAGCCTTGAGATAATGAAACTTGCATATATCCTCAATGCTTTCATTATTATGGATTAAAGACAAGTATAGATCCCGAAATTCTAACCATTTATCTGTCTTACCATCAAAGGGAGGAAGTCTCAACTGCGGGAGCTTAACATTCTTCACCCCTACGCGCTGGCGACTGCTTTGGCTAAAGAATTCGTCCCCTTGATGACATTTATCTTTAAAGGCGGCTATGAATTCCTGGGCTTGAGTAATTGCACTATAGAACTCGTTTTCAGTAGTCTCTCTTGCGTCTAATTCACATTGAGAATCATCTTGCAATTCAATCTTAGTTTGAATCTCATCGAAAACATTGAATGCCTCTTGAATTTTAGAAAGCCTAAGAGAACATTCACTAATTAAAACTTGAGTTGGATTCTTTTCCTCCATCAGAGACGTGAGGAATTTTTTGAACAGAGTTAAACATCTCCGAACTGTTCCTCGCTGACGTTTCAGTTCTTCCATAATGAAGATGCGAGATAGTAAATTATACTTGCCTAAGCATTAAAGCAAATTTACTTACTTCAGTAATAATCCCGCAGATCCCGATAGATAGGTACTTACGTTAAATTGTTAGTGGGTATCAGCAATCACTAAATTCTAGCTCTCACCGACTTAAACTCACAACATTTGTAGGTTTTCTCCATGGGATATTTCTTCTATGGGCACCGTACTTTTATGCGAACTCTTCACAATGTGTGCGAATTCAATGACTAGGGGTCACCATCTTGTTATAGCTTGATTATTTAATAAAATAGAATACATTTCCAACAGTTTATATTATAATTTTCTAATGAAAAAATTAGACACATAAAATAAGTCAATCAAATATCGGAAAACAAATTCAATTGTCAAATTTAAAACTAGATATATTATTTCAAACACATCTTCGACAACGCAGAGGTTGCGCCCAAGGAGGCGCTAACATTTAGTTTCATATTTCAATATAAATTGACCCGTAATCGTATATCTAGCGCAGCTAACGTGTACAAGTATTTAAGTGGATAAGTGGGAACGACGGGAGCGAAACACATTAGAAGTACTTAACAGATTCTCCGCGGTGGGTATATTCGTATGTAGTTGTGGAGCCAATCCGGCGCCTCCTCGCCTGTCCGAGCTCGCGGGCAGATTGCCTCCCGGAGATCCCTAATTATCAATATAAAGAGATTTTATTGACAGAAGTAAACAGTAATTAAATAATATCCCAGACAGCCAGGGTGCTTACAAATATTCGAACAGGCTTCAATTTTCATGGCCATAGTATGCACGTACAAATATTTATGAGCACCGTAGCCGCTCCAATATTTCACCTAAGTCCACAAAAACCGTCACGCCATTTAAGAACATTAATGCTTCGGTAATTTGCGATATAATGGCGTGAACTTTGTTGTGGACTTGGGTGAGTGAGGTACAGATATTATCTGTACCTGAGAGCCCACAATATTATATCATTAGTGTTCATTTGTAAACTAGGACGCTAGTTCCTGTTTCTTAAAAAAAATCGTACTCTGCTAGTTTAAATCATAGGAAATGTATCAGCAAATGGAAAGCCATTACTAACGCCAATACTGGAGACCGGCGGCACCAGGACCGTGCGTTGTTAGGTTTCTCATAGGTTTACGCTCTTCTTTTGTACCTTCCTAGTTATCAATCATTTGATAAATTGGCAAACACAGAATCTAGAATTTTCCACAATACGGGATCTGCCGGGAGGCGGCGGCGGCGGCGAGTGATCGGCGACCGCCCGCCGATAATGGACTTAACTGAGAACCTTTTACATCAACAATTTTCATCTCAAATAGGTCATCGGCCACCAGTGTGCAGCGCCCGACTCGAGCCGCGAGCCGCGCCGCCGACTACTTACCCGTCTCGGCTATGCTTGTATCATTGCCCTGATTTTCGTTAATACTCGAGAACCTTCAGTTTACGTACCGACTAATTTATATTACATTTTATGAGTATAGTAAAGCCAAGCCAAAGCCAACAAAAAGTATAAAGCTACCGCGCATTATTCACTTATCCATTTTCCGTGTATTTTAACTTACACGCGTTATAACTTCACTCGGTTTCCGTAAAACAAACATTTCAGTCGTAACGAGTCAGAATATTTTACACCAAAACCAATATACGCTTCCTGCAACTCGAGAACGCGATATAGATCTGCGAATCCGTAGGTTTATGGGACGTTTTAAAACCCTGACGACTGTACGTATTACAGCGCGATTTCCTTTGAAACAAATTAGGACGTTGTCGTAATAAAATCGAGCACAAATGAGACTCCGCCAGTTGGTTGTTTTTATTGGCGAAATAAAGAGTTGCGTGTAAACGAACAACTCTGTCAATAGACAATGATTGTTTTTCCCAACCATTCATTACGACACCAGTGAAAACCCGGGTTCAACAGAATATACTCTTCCACAAATGTACCTAATGATATTGAATAAAGTCGCCAACACGTTTACATATTGCTTTGTTTTAAAACCATTTTATTATTTGACTTTGACATTTATTTGTGCTCATATTATTATAATCCTAGCCATTCATTACGAAACTTATAGTCACAAAGCTAATACAGCTTCGCAAAATACGCATTCCATAATATGTATAAGTTTTGCTACATTATGAAATTAAAAATTCTGTGAACATCTTACACAAATCGATCTAGTCCTACGGTAAGCTCAATTAAGGCTTGTGATATGGGTACCAGGCGACAATATATATAATAGATAGATACATATATATACTTAAATACATAGACAGCCAAGGACCAATGACCAAGGAACAAATATTTGCGATAAATAAATACACAAATAATGCCCTCGCTGGGATTCGAATCCCGGACCTCCAACTTCGTATGCATGATCACTACCAACTAGGCTATGGAGGCTGATAAACTGACAGTTTATGTCTATAACATACTTACGTCTATAAACACGGTACCTATAGGTTTTATTAAACTGCGACCGAGGATCTTCTTCGGCCGTGTTAAAAGCATTTCCTAAACGGGCAGATGGATCTGAATTCTTTACATTTTCCCAGCGATGACGACAACCAAAACCATGGTTCAATTAAAGAGAGTTTCTTTTTCATCATCCATTTGAAGCCATCATATCTGCGTGTCGGCCATATCTTTTGAGCCATAAAACAGAAAGCTCTATCTCATTAAGACCCCGTAGCTGTGGTGAGATGAGTTGGTGGCGAGTGACCTCGAGCTATTAATCAGTATTCATCTGAAAATAAGCGACTTACTTATAGCATACGTGACTGATGTAATATTCTCGTAAAATATCTCAGAATCCGATACAGCTTATAACCGCAAGACTATTATTGTATAAAACGTTTGCTATGAAAATGTTTATAAATATAAGTACCTATTTAACACTTAAGAACTCAGTCTGTAACATTTTGGTAGAAGTAATAAACTTTGGAATAAAGTCATATCGTAGTTGAGACTACCAATTTCCATATTCAGCACATTCAATATTTACGTACCATATGCCACAAGCGGATAGTCCATTACATAATGTTATAGATTTTACATGTAATCTAGTTGTTACTTGTGTAATGTCACGCCATACCTAAACCGGCTATTACATTATTACGACCGTTGGCAGCTTGCAAACATAGTCGGTTGCCTCGAACTTTGATTCGGCGACCGCATTAGGCGAACGACCAAGTGTAATTGCCGCTTTAATATACACTTTTCTTAATTAAACTTAGTGTCCCTAGATGGCGCTAGCAGTCCTCTGTATCAATGTGGACAACAGTCGATAATTATCTTATGCGTGGGGCTCAAATTATGAAACTTCGCTTTTTGCGTCAATTTATAGATTTTAAGGATAACGTAACGTATATTCGTGTGCGAATTTAGTGTTTCAAATGTTTGGTTATTTACATGTGTAGGTCACCTTAACGATCCTAGATGGCGTAAGTGGTAGGTCGTACCTGCATAGCTTTTGTATAGTTCTTAATTGCTTTTAGACGTTTTCTGCCGAACACGCTATTGATATACGGTAAATGAGTTCAGACTTTCACAACCTGAATCTTAATCTAACATTCCCCACTAACTGGACTGGCCGAGTTTTTGGGGCAGTTTTTATTTTATCAATACGAGGACTATATACGGTTACGTGTTAATTATTACTCTAATCCAGGAAAAGAGGTATTTATAAACTATTAAACGTGGTACCTATTGGTTCAATTAATTGTGGTTCGTATATTTGATAATATACGAACATATCATAACATCTAACAAGCTATGGATCAATTTGTCCGAAATAAATGCATTTTATTTTATTTTATTTATTTTTATATAATTAATAATTGTAAGTATTAAAAAAATGTTCCCTTTTCAATTTGATAGTTGGCATACTACCTTATACGGTTGACTCGAAACGCTACTGGAGGTCAAATTGTACCTGTACATTTCTTTTTGTTATTATTTATTACAAACATTTATTTCTTTTAGTTATTATGAGCATGTTGTAATAGCAAGTAAGCGGTTTTCGTAACTAATGCACCCGCTGTATCCAATGTAATCAATGAGATGTCTGTGGTTCACAGCCATCTGAATGCAGACCGCGCGCGCTACAAGACGCAATATGTCTTGTCCTCGCCATGATGGACGACGAGGTCATCGCATGCTGCGCAAACTGATCTATCAATCTGGGACAGAAAGTGAAATGTTCCTTTTGACACGAGGACTAACATTATTATAACACAATTACTCACATTATGTCTATAAATTTTAAATACCAACCCAACTTATAAGTATGAATTATAAGTTGCGGATAATTTTGTCAGGTAAAATGTATATACAAACGTATGTATACGTTGACCAGCGCCGGAATGATGATACACATTCATGAGTGAGTGAGTGAGTGAGTGTCGTTCTGTTTGGCCCGTCGTTGACAGATAGATACTCGTAATTCAATTTGTACAATAATGGGGCCAAATAAATATATCGCTTTCAATTTCATTTATAGCTCTTGGCCGTTAGGCGTTAGCTTATGCGAGCATTCTAACCATTAAGTATATTTAATAAAATGCCCACTAAAACCCCATGTTAGACTGTAAGATTAGTAATGTTATTAAATAAGTGAAGGGCACTTACTATTTTATGCTTGCGTACTGAATAAACAATTAAATGTGTTTCAATAAAACTAAAGAAAATTACCTTGCTAAAATAACTTCCAATGGACAAACATCAACTAAATTAACTGGACTATTCGCGACCCCTATTTCAATACGCATAAGTACCCGATTTGTTAGTGAACTGTATTGGCTAACAATCAATATTATTTAACAATTAGTTCGTTTCATTGTGTTTTGATTTGTAGAAATTGTTCAAATTTGTTCCGCCACAGTACAGTAGTAATACTGTACTTTGTTGATTTACGATTTTTTTTTTTTTTTTAATAATGGAATATGGGGTGAAAATTGTCTTTGGATCAGTGAGAGCTATCGGCAGCTGCCAGATCCAGAGAACGCTAAATTATATGGTATACTATGCGAAATTGGACGTAGAAGAACTTTCCTCGATTATAATTATCAATGACGATTGGCGTATTCAGATTTTAGAAAACCGTACAGAATGTCGAAAAATGGTAGTCAATCGGTTCCATTCCTATCAATACCAATCCTATCAATTGTTATCAAGCGGCAAAGTAAAAAAAAAAAATAAAAAAAACAAATTAAGAAATTCCAAACAGATTCTGTTTGCAGTGGACCAGATACAGTGAACATCCAAACATCCTGAACAAAGACATTAGAAGGTACGATAGCAATTGCCTATGAAAGCCCATCCTCCGGTAGATGGCGTTATACACCACTGTAAAAAAGGTAGATCGCGATGTTAAGATTTTTCCTCTTTTACCCTAGCACTTTTTCAAGTAGAGTGGTTAGGTAAGGCTCGGAGTTAGGTTAGCTCAGAGTTAGGTTAGCTCAGAGTTAGGTTAGCTCAGAGTTAGGTTAGCTCAGAGTTAGGTTAGCTCAGAGTTAGGTTAGCTCAGAGTTAGGTTAGCTCAGAGTTAGGTTAGCTCAGAGTTAGGTTAGCTCAGAGTTAGGTTAGCTCAGAGTTAGGTTAGCTCAGAGTTAGGTTAGCTCAGAGTTAGGTTAGCTCAGAGTTAGGTTAGCTCAGAGTTAGGTTAGCTCAGAGTTAGGTTAGCTCAGAGTTAGGTTAGCTCAGAGTTAGGTTAGCTCAGAGTTAGGTTAGCTCAGAGTTAGGTTAGCTCAGAGTTAGGTTAGCTCAGAGTTAGGTTAGCTCAGAGTTAGGTTAGCTCAGAGTTAGGTTAGCTCAGAGTTAGGTTAGCTCAGAGTTAGGTTAGCTCAGAGTTAGGTTAGCTCAGAGTTAGGTTAGCTCAGAGTTAGGTTAGCTCAGAGTTAGGTTAGCTCAGAGTTAGGTTAGCTCAGAGTTAGGTTAGCTCAGAGTTAGGTTAGCTCAGAGTTAGGTTAGCTCAGAGTTAGGTTAGCTCAGAGTTAGGTTAGCTCAGAGTTAGGTTAGCTCAGAGTTAGGTTAGCTCAGAGTTAGGTTAGGTTAGGTTAGGTTAGGTTAGGTTAGGTTAGGTTAGGTTAGGTTAGGTTAGGTTAGGTTAGGTTAGGTTAGGTTAGGTTAGGTTAGGTTAGGTTAGGTTAGGTTAGGTTAGGTTAGGTTAGGTTAGGTTAGGTTAGGTTAGGTTAGGTTAGGTTAGGTTAGGTTAGGTTAGGTTAGGTTAGGTTAGGTTGGGGTGCAGGGCTGGTTCCTCCTCGTGGTGCACCCTGGGAGGGGGAGGATAGCCGCTCAGTTGCGCGCTTGCTATCCTCCCTCTGCGAATACCAGCCACAGGCGGTTGCGGTTGAGTCCAGTGGACTCCCGCGTGGGCTTCAATGCCGAGTCAAGGAGAAGGCCATTGGGCCTAGCGGTCGAAGAATGGTTCATGCCATTGGTCGTGGAGTAAGTGGGTTTTAACGAACCCACGCAGGGGTGTTCACGCCAGCATCCCTTGAATCCCGCAACCCGCAGTACTCTCCCAACGACCCCCATCTCTGGCGCTATGGGGTACGGGAAGTGCTTGCGGCTCGGAGGGCTTGCCTTAGTTGGCTGGCCCGCGGGAAGGAAAACCCTATAAAACCCGACAGCGAAGTCGTTAAAACCTACAGATACCAGGCGACCTCTGTAGTATGTAGCCCGCTGTCCGGAATGGGCGTCACCCGGCAGTGCAACTATCGACCCATTCTCGTGGGAACAAAAATATAATGGCACAAATATTAAAAAACAAAACTTCAAACGGCCCTTCTCAGGGCCAAACTCAAAACGGTCCTTTTCAGGACCACACTTATGCGGACATATGCTCAACTAAGAGCATACTGAGACTGAGAGGAGGAAGTCCCTCAACACGCAATGCAAGGGGCAAGAAGGACAAGGATGTCGATATGGAGGAAGAAACTGAAAGCGGAGAACTCGCTGAAACCCGGTCTTCGAGCGGTATCAAAATCGCCTTCCCGAAGACGATTCTAGGCACTAAAGCCCGATCTCAGCGACAGAGGAAACAGCCTCCTCGCCTTCTGGACGTAATACCTTCGGACTCCAATTCTGAGTTCGAATCAGAAGATACTGAGGGCACAGTCCCAGGGGACATAAGTAAAGCGGAAAAACGGTGTCTTCAACCCGATGCTGAAGGGCCAGAAGTGCAACCCAAAATGAGCTCAGCGAGGCGAGGCAGAGGACCACTTGGGGCTCACACGGGCATAGCTAAGGCGAAGGCCCAACTGAAGGCGTTTGAGTCTCAAGACTTCCAGGTAGACAGTGACGAGGAAGATCACAACAAGCGGACAGAAAGGGACGAGACCAATTCCGGATACCGGGAGCGTAGCCCTCTAGGGGAAGAAGCTTACAAAGACCCGATTGAGCAAGCCAAGAGAGCAGCCGAAATAATTTATGAGCAGGCGGCAAAATCAGGCAACCTCAAAGGCAAAATCTGGGGGCAAATAAACGCAGCTTGCCGAGAAATTGTGGAGGCTATGGACGACCTGCGGACAAGAGACGAATCAGATGAGATTCGAGCGCTCAAAGCTGACCGCACGAGGATGGCGCAACAATTGGCGCAACTCCAGGCGGAGACTAAAGCACTGCGAAGGGCCTTCTCAGAGCGGCAAAATGTACCTCAGCCGCAATCGGAACAGGGAAATGTGATTGAAGATGCCATAACGAGAGCTATGGCTTCATTCAAAGAGGAGCTCAAAAAGGAGATCCATGTGTCTGTGGGGAACATGGTCAACGTCCGTCTCGGTGAGATGGAAAAACGCCTGCCCCCAGAACCGATCCTTCGGCCCCCACTTGCGGCTGCGCAAAACAAAGCGCCAGATGTGGAACATAGGCAGGAAGTGGCACAACCTACGGAGCCATGCCCAGCAACGAGAGCAACCCGGGGGAAGGTACCGAAACCCCGGAAAGAAAGGTCGACCCAACCAGCTCCATCAAAGCCGCCCGCATCCAAACCTACACCCAAAGCCGGCCGACCGACGGTGCCCCCACCGCCGCCACCCCCGCCCAAAGAACCTTCATGGACGGAGGTGGTCAAGAGGAAAAAGAAGCCTAGAACCGTTAAGCCTGCTGCCCCGACACAGGCTAAACTGGTTAGTAAAGCTCTGCCTGTCCCTAAAACCGCCGCGGTTGTGGTGGCTTTGAAACCCGGATCGGAGGAAACATACCTGTCGGTAATGACCAAGGCCACGAATGCCGTAAACCTAGGAGAAATAGGCCTTGCTCACGTCCGGGTCAAAAAGTCTGCTGATGGCGCTAGGGTCATCGAGGTCCCAGGAGGCGATGATGGCAGGGCGGCCAACGCCCTCAGGGAAAAACTGGAGGAGGCAGTGGGAAATGTGGCCCGTGTATATTGCCCTGTCAAGATGGGAGGCCTATGTATCGACGGCCTGAACGAGACGACGACCAAGGAGGCGATCCTTGAAGCAGTGACCAGGGTGGGCGGATGCGATCCTGCCAGTGTCAAAGTGGGGGAAATACGTAATGTCAGAGACATAAGTGGATCTGTGATCGTGCGCTGCCCAATCACTGCAGTGAACGCCCTTCTAAAAGCAGGTCGGATCACCATAGGCTGGTCGTCTGTTAGGGTCCGTGCCATAGCACCGGAGCCCATTAGGTGCTACAAATGTCTGGGCACTGGCCACACACGGGCAACTTGCCCATCGCAGGTTGAGAGGGGCGATTTGTGTTTCCGCTGCAGTCAGCCCGGACACAGAGCAGCGGCATGCACAGCTGCAACTCCTTTCTGTGCCGTGTGCTTTCAAGCCAAACTGCCGGCAAAACATGTCATGAGGGGGCTGTCATGCAAGCCGCCCCCCACCAAGAGCACAAAAGTCCCTGTCTTGGCGACGCCAGCTACCAGGGCGCCAAGCGTCCCGGCCTCTCAGCCGGCCACTGCGGAGGACACAATGGACACATAAATGCCAGCACACCCAAGGCAAATGAATGTCCTCCAGTGCAACCTCAACAACTGTGCTGGGGCCCAGAACCTGCTTATGCAGACAATTGCGGAGCAAAACATTAGCATTGCAGCTGTAGCCGAACCCTACTACATTCCCCCTCAGCCAAACTGGGCCGGATCAACCGACAACAGGGTGGCTATAATGGTACCGGCAGTAGGAGGATTCCCACCAATTGTTCGCAAAAACAGAGGAGAGGGATTCTCGGCGGTGGAATGGAGAGACATAATAGTAATTGGTGTCTACTTCTCTCCGAACAAGCCACTCCGAGAATTCGAACAATTCCTGGAAAAACTCTCAGAGGTAACCAGAAGGTCTGCCCCTCGGCCAGTGATGATCCTCGGAGACTTAAATGCCAAAAGCGCGGCCTGGGGCTCTCCCATCACTGACACAAGAGGTACAAGCCTCACTGACTGGGTGGCTGCAATGGACCTTGTGGTTCTTAACCGAGGCAACGAGTACACGTGCGTGCGATGGCAGGGTGGATCTATAGTGGATTTATCGTTGGCCTCTCCGACTGTTGCTGCACGGATCGACAACTGGAAGGTCTTAAAAGATGTGGAAACGCTCTCCGACCACCAATACATTACAATGAAGATATCATGCGGTCAAGGAGAGCGTCCAACTGCCCCCCCAGGAAATAGACAAGGCTGCTTTAATAGATGGACTCTGGCAAAATTGGACCGAGACATGGCCGAGGAAGCCGCTATGATAGAGGCCTGGAATGCGCCCCCTGGGGCCGATTTGGGAATTGAAGAGCGGGCTAAGAATTTCCAAATCGGTCTCACGCGCGTATGTGATGCTTCCATGCCCAGATCGAAACGGTTGCCGGCGAGGAAACAAGTTTATTGGTGGTGCGAGGAGATTGCCACGCTGCGTGCCACCAGTAATGCGGCCAGGCGCAACTATACGAGGTGTAGACGCCGCAGACACACAGCGGATGAAGAAATTCGGCTTCGTGGCGTTCTTTCGGAAGCTAAAAAGGCTCTCTCCTCGGCTATTGCCAAAAAGAAAGACGAAGCGCGAGAGGAGTTCCTTGCCTCCTTGGACAGGGACCCTTGGGGGAGACCGTACAAGCTGGTACGAAATAAGCTCAAACACGCCCCCCCAATGGAATCCATGGACCAGGAACTACTCGCGCGCGTAGTAGAGGGGCTTTTCCCGCCGGCACCAATATTTGATCCCCCGGTCATGTCTCTGCCCACAGCGGAACCAGAGGGGCCTCCTGAAGCTCCGCCGGTCACAGATGCCGAAATGTTCAAGGCCGTCTTTAAACTAAAAGGCAGCAAAAAAGCACCAGGGCCAGACGGAGTGCCAGGAAGGGTCCTAACAGTAGCTCTTAAACACCTCGGACTCCGCCTTAGATCCATTTTCGACGACTGCCTACGAGATGGACAGTTCCCGGGCTGCTGGAAAGAGGGGCGTCTGTGCCTGTTGAGAAAAGAGGGTCGTCCTGCCGACTCTCCATCGGGATACCGTCCGTTGGTTCTCCTGGACGAAGCAGGAAAGATGTTGGAAAGGATTCTAGCTGGCAGGATCCTAAAACACCTCGCAGACACGGGTCCGAATTTGAACGACCGGCAATACGGGTTCCGCGCAGGGCGTTCCACTGTAGATGCTCTGAACGCCCTCAAGGATTTTGACGAATATGCAAAGAAAAGAGGGGAGGGAGTGGTGGCGGTATCCTTGGATATCGCCAACGCATTCGGAACGCTCCCTTACAGCGTTATCCAGGAGGCCCTGCGCTACCACCAAGTACCCACATATTTAAGGCGGATTGTGGAGCACTACCTGACCGGGCGGGTGGTGCTCTACTCCAACAACGAGGGGCACAAAGTAGCTTGGGATGTAGGCTGCGGAGTCCCACAAGGCTCAGTTCTGGGGCCCTTACTTTGGAATTTGGGGTACGACTGGGTCAACCGAGGCGTGCAGCTTCCCCGCATGACCACCATCTGCTACGCGGATGATACGATGGTGGCTGTGCGAGGAAAAGAAATGAAGGAAGTTTGCAGACGAGCTGCCGTTGCTACAGAAATTACGGTCACCCGGATTGGTATGCTAGGGCTGAAAGTGGCCCTGCATAAAACAGAGGCCATAGTGTTCGGGGGCAGAGGCTGGGTCATACGTGCCGGGCAGACGCTCCCAGTGTCGGGGGAAGCGGTCCAGATAAAGAGTCACATAAAGTACCTGGGTCTCTATCTGGACCGACGCTGGAACTTCGAGGAGCATTTTAAACGGATGGCTCCTCGGCTAGTGGGCGCCGCCATGGCACTGGCAAAGTTGCTACCGAATGTGGGCGGACCGAACACCCCTTGCCGACGCCTATACGCCGGAGTGATAAGGAGTATGGCGCTCTATGGCGCACCAATCTGGGCGGAGCGCCTCACGGACAAAACTCGAGCCCTTCTCCGGAGACCGCAGCGGGTGGTGGCCCAACGTATGACAAGGGCATACACCACGGTTTCGCATGCAGCTGCCTGCCTCATAGCATGCACTCCACCGTGGGAGCTAGATGCAAAAATGCTGGCAGATAGGCATAATGAAAGAGTGGTGGCTCGGAGAAATGGGGTCCCCCCGCTGCCACTGGAAGAGATGCGAGCAGCACAACGCACGACTGAGAGGCGTATGCGAGAAAGATGGAAGAATGAGCTGGAGGACTCCCCCTACGGAATCCGCACTGTAGGGGCACTCCTCCACTCATTCAATGAATGGCTGGATAGGAGATTTGGCTCAATGAGCTATCGAATGACGCAGGTAGTGACCGGCCATGGGTGCTTTGGTCACTACCTGCACAGCATACAGCGGGAGCCCACACCGCACTGTCACGAGTGCGGTCATGGTGACGACACAGCGGAGCACACACTGGCAGTGTGCCCGATGTGGGAGCAGGAGCGTCTCCAACTTATGACGCTCCTTAACACTAGAGATGCCTCGCTGCACAATATCGTGGCCTGCATGGTACGCAGCGAATCGGATTGGAACGCAGTGGCCTCCTTCTGTGAGAACGTAATGTCACAAAAGGAGGCCAACGAGAGGGCGCGCGAGGAAGATGTGGGAGCGCACCCAATCAGGCGTAGGCGGAGAGGGGGGAGACGTAGGCGATTTGCCCTAGCAACCAGCTAGATACCTCCCCCCCGTAGGGCCAGTGGACTAGGGGACCACATTGCACGGCCCTACACGTCTGGGAGGAGAGTCAGTTGCGGCCTGACCTCCTCTCCTTGGCGCGGGTGCCCGGCCTGCCGGGCGGGCAGTCGGGGGGCGTCGTGGTCGAATGCGAGAGCGATCCCATGGCGCCCCCATAAACGACAATGCGGGTGACGCCGCAGGGGTTTTTTAGTGGGTATTCTCCTCCCCTCCCTCTGAGCGGTCAGAGGGGGTTACGGGAGGAGCGAGTCCCACACACCACCCCCCAATGGGCTTCCCCGGCCTGGGTGACGGTGCATAAACAGCATTTCTCCCCTGCGTCAACAAAAAAAAAAAAAAAAAAAAAAAAAGGTTAGGTTAGGTTAGGTTAGGTTAGGTTAGGTTAGGTTAGGTTAGGTTAGGTTAGGTTAGGTTAGGTTAGGTTAGGTTAGGTTAGGTTAGGTTAGGTTAGGTTAGGTTAGGTTAGGTTGGGGTGCAGGGCTGGTTCCTCCTCGTGGTGCACCCTGGGAGGGGGAGGATAGCCGCTCAGTTGCGCGCTTGCTATCCTCCCTCTGCGAATACCAGCCATCGGTGGAAGTGCAGTCGAGTTTCTCCTGCGTGGGCTTTATTGCCGGGTTTATAACTTGCTGCTCCCGTCTTGCCTCGGATTCTCTGAGATGGTAAGGGATGCAGCATGGCCCTTTTGGGCTGCGACGGTGGTGCGTGGCACCTTGTTGTCGGGGCTCTCTAGAGCCAGCGGCCGCTGTGCGGCGTGGGATGGCGGGCTTTCAAGGCCTGCGGCGCGGCGGGTGGGTTTCAGGCCCCCCGTCGGGCAGCCCGTAATCCGCACTGAGCGGACCGGGGGCGCTGCTCACTGAGAGTAGTGCCGCGTGGAACAAACCACTATAAAAATGAAACGGAGGGTGTCGCTCCAGAAATGGAGGCGACGGGTGCGGCGATATGCCAGGTGCACTCGACAATGTCGACGCCGGACCAGCCGTTGTCCACACCGAGTCCGTAGTCATGTTTTGCGGCTCTGGTTGGGCACCGGTGGCCTTGCCTTAATTGGCTGGGCCGCGAGGAAGACAACCTCAATAAAAAATCACCCCCAATCCTAAGCGGCGCAGCACCGCGAGAGGATGCATGGCTGAGGAGGTGTTAGCCGCTAGTGCTTTGCCCCATCAGTGTACCGGCCGACACACTGATGGGTAATCATAGGCTTACCCAGGTGCAGAGGGCACCGCCTGGGTGGACCATATAGATCCCTCCTACTCGTGGGAACAGTTTTATGGCTTCGCAATTAAATAAATCCCAAAACGGCCCTTCTCAGGGCCAACCTGAAAACGGCCCTTCTCAGGGCCAAACTGAAGAGGCGAGGGGAGACGCAATCGCTAGCGTCGAAACAGAGTTAGAGAACGGTGGCGTTTTCACTTTTAACGCAACACCGGCGCAGCCGCAGGTGCGGGACTGCCGGGTGTCAATTGAGCGCCTAAATGCCATGGATACTGGAGGCAAACTGGACGATTCTGACACGGACTCCAGTCTCATGACGGTAATGACGAGGTCAAGATCTGGGTCTGCATCTAGCACCGCGTCTTTTACCCGTTTCTGGGCGGAAGAGAGCCTTAAAAGGCGGATAGAGCTCTCGGAGCCCAGCGAGGAGGAGCTAGAGCCGAAGAAAAAACCTACCGGCAAACAGCTAAAAGGAAAAGACCGCCCCATCACGGGGAAATACGCCGGCCTGGGCAAGACCCGGGAGATGTACAAAGCGGCCAAGGAGGAATACCGACGGCAAACTGCCGAAAAAGCCGAGACGGAACTTGAGAGCATGACAATACGTATGCGACCAACTGCAGAACGTAGGATTGCGAGTGGGCCAGATACAGAGGACCAACTCATGTCAGCTCTCAATGCCCAAGTAATGGACAGCGTGGCCGTGGTGCACAAGGTGGTTGCCACGTCAGGGAACCTCAAGGGTACCCACCAACGAAAGTTAAAGGACGCGGCTGCTGCTATCACGGACTTTGCTCAGGTGATGCTTGAACGCACCACCACGGAAGAGACGAAAAAGCTGCAGCGAGTCATAGCTCGGCTTCAAGCCCAGGTAGCGGACCTCCAAAAGGAGCACGAGGAGCTACGGAACGAGCTACGACTTGCTAGAGGAACTGCACCTTCCTCCCAAATTACGCCATCGCAGCAACAGACTGTGGCTACAGAATCGGAGCCACAAGAAGTCGCAGAGCGAGCGATGATGATTAAAGTAGGGAAGATGGTAAACGCAAGACTGGAGGCGCTGGAGGACAGGCTCCTCCCGCGAAAGACCATGCGGCCGCCGTTGGCCGCAGACAAGGCGAAAATGACAGCCCAACCTGCCACCAGTGCAGGCAATACACGGCAGGAAGCACTGGCAGCTCCAGCTTCTGCAGCTCAACCAGTTACAGGTCCCAGCGGACCCAAAAAATCGACGGCCCCCGGTGGCTCGAAACTTGCTCCTCGTGAGGGTGGCAAGAAGAAAGCCACCAAGAAAAAGAAGAGTAAAGTGGCTCAACCTGCAAACCAACCGCAGGAACCACGCCCACTTCCACCTGCACCGGCGTCCATGGAAGAAAGTTGGACCAAGGTAGTGAGAAAGGGCAAAAAGACGGCAGCGGGCCCTAAGCCCAAACCATCAGTGGCAGCTCCGAAACAGGCGCGGAAACTGCGACCTCCTCGCTCGGCGGCTATTGTCCTGACGCTGAAGCCAGAGAATGGGCAGACTAACGCGACGTACGCGGACATCATAAAAGAGGCAAGGTCAAAAATCGACCTCAACGAGCTGAACATTCAGGGCGTTCGATTTAAGCGGGCACTCACCGGGGCCACCATTATAGAAGTGTCCGGTGAGACAAGTGGCGACAAAGCCGACGCTCTCGCCAACAAATTGAAGGAGCAGCTGAACAGCGAAGTTGTCCAAGTATCCAGACCCACGAAAACCGCAGAGGTACGGATTTCAGGGCTGGATGACTCGGTTACTCCCGACGACGTCAGAGAGGCCGTGGTCAAGGCTGGCGAGTGCACTCTTGACCAAATAAAGTGTGGGGAAATCCGCCAAGACCCGTCGGGTCTGGGGTCCGCCTGGGTTCGCTGCCCGGTTACAGCGGTGAAAAAGTTGACGGACGGCGGACGACTCCTCGTAGGATGGGTGTCAGCTCGTGTGAGGCTGCTAGACCAAAAGCCTCTGCGCTGCTTCCGGTGCTTGGAACCAGGACATGTCCGAGCGCAGTGCAAGGCTCAGGAGGACCGCAGTGACTTATGTTATCGCTGTGGTCAGGCTGGCCACAAGGCAGGTGCGTGTTCTGCCACGCCACATTGTGCTGTCTGTGCGGCAGCCAATAAGCCGGCAAGCCACACAATTGGGAGTAAAGCGTGCGCTGCTTCCAAAATTAGTAGAAAGGGGAAAAGGAATGGCGACGGCTCTCGAGCCCCCTCGCAATCCGTCCGCCAACCTGCCACAGTCGTGGCCGAGGCTGAGAAGGCAGCGCCAATGGAAACTGCGTAATGGCTCTAAGGTTCCTTCAGGCGAATATCAACCACTGCCTCAGAGCTCAGGACCTCCTTTGTCAGAGCATGGCGCAGTGGTTGATACACGTGGCAGTCGTCTCCGAGCCCTACTTTATCCCCCAAAGGGACAATTGGGTTGGGGACCAGGATAGCTTGGTGGCGATTGTCACGCAACCGTCGCATGGCTCACAGCCATTTCAAAAAGTTGAAAGGCGAAAAGGCTTCGTGGTTGCTTTAATTGGTGGCATCACAGTGATAGGGGCGTATTTCTCACCAAGTAGAAGCCTAGCGGAATTCGAATCCTACTTGGCTGATATCGGAGCGCTAATTGGCGCCTGCCATCCACGCCCTGTAATTCTTGCTGGCGACCTCAATGCCAAGTCAGTATCGTGGGGGTCGCCGTCAACGGACGCTCGTGGGCGTGAGCTGGAAGAGTGGGCCATCACGGCGGGTCTGATTGTAATGAATGAAGGATCAGTCGATACCTGCGTGAGGCAACAAGGAGGCTCCATAGTGGACGTGACGTTTGCCAACGCTGCCTTAGCACGTCGAGTCCAGGGCTGGGAAGTACTGGAGAGCGTTGAGACACTTTCTGACCACCGTTACATACGGTACCAGATCTCAGCGCTCCCAGATTCCCCGAACGGCCCAATTAGTCAGTCTCTGCCAGGTGATGGCCCTCGGTGGGCATTAAAACGCCTGGATAGAGACGCTCTAGCTCTGGCTGCGGAGGTCCAGGCATGGAACCCGGTCCCCAATGATCCGATAGACGTAGAGGAAGAGGCGCAATGGTTCGGCGGAGCGATGACAAACATCTGCGACGCAGCGATGCCCCGAGCTAAGCCCCTTCCTCCTAAAAGGCAGGTGTATTGGTGGTCCACGGAGCTGGACGAACTTAGGAAGACGTGTGTGGCGGCAAGGCGCCTCTACAGTCACCAAAGAAGGCACAGGCGCAGAGATCCAAATCGCGAAGCGGAACTGTACACGACATACAGAGAGCACAAAAAGACTCTGCAGGTGGCCATCAGTCAAGCCAAAGAGAGATCCCAGTTAGAGTTGCTCAAAACTCTCGACAATGACCCATGGGGCCGGCCATATAAAATGGTCCGAAGCAAGCTCCGCCCCTGGGCTCCTCCTCTAACGCGGACTCTAGAGCCGGACCTACTTTCGAGCGTGGTGCAAGCGCTATTTCCGGACTGCGATAATTTCGTTCCTCCGGCAATGGTAGCAGTTGCGGAACCCTTAGCGGATGAAGATGAGGTACCTGTAGTATCCGGTGGCGAACTTGGTGCCGCTATACTAAGACTCAAGGCCAAAAACACAGCCCCCGGACCGGATGGCATACCGGGTCGCGCTTGGGTCTTAGTGAGCAAGGTTCTTGAGACAAGAATGCTGAGGCTATTTACAGGATGCTTCCAACAGGCCAGCTTCCCACGGCAATGGAAGACAGGCAAGCTGGTCCTCCTGAAGAAGGATGGGCGCCCGGCAGACTCTCCATCTGCATACCGCCCAATAGTGTTGCTTGATGAGATCGCAAAGCTGTTCGAGCGCATAACGGCAAATCGACTCATCAAGCACCGTTGGCGCGTTGGACCTGACGTGGCGGACTGCCAGTTCGGTTTCCGCAGTGGCCGGTCGACGGTTGGCGCTATCTTGCGCGTAAAGGCTCTGGCGGATGAGGCGGTGTCCAGAGGTGAAGTCATTCTGGCGGTCTCTCTGGACATCGCCAATGCTTTTAACACCTTGCCATGGAGCTGCGTCATGGAGGCACTGCGGTACCACCAGGTACCTGAATACTTGAGGAGAACAATTGGCTCGTACTTGTCTGATCGTTACGTTACATACCCGGGTCGCGAGGAGTGGGCGAGATATCCCATGTCGTGCGGTGTTCCACAGGGGTCAGTTCTAGGACCACTCCTGTGGAACATTGGGTACGACTGGGTTCTGAGAGGAGCAAATCTACCAGGCGTGAATCTCACCTGTTACGCTGATGACACCTTGGTGACTGCACGTGGCAAAACGTTCAGGCAGGCTGCCATACTGGCGACGGCAGGAGTTGCCCATGTGGTGGGGCGAATCCGGCGCTTGGGGCTTAAAGTAGCCCTACAAAAATCAGAAGCCTTGTGTTTTCATGGGTCCCGCAATACGCCCCCGCCGGATGCGCATATAGTGGTGAGTGGAACCAGAATCGGAGTCGAGTCGACTATGAGGTATCTGGGCCTGACACTCGACAGTAGATGGACGTTCCACTCCCACTTCAAGCACCTTCTGCCGAAGCTGCTAGGAGCTGCCGGCGCCCTAGGGCGTATACTCCCTAACAAGGGGGGGCCCAAGGCGTCGTGTCGACGGCTTTACATGGGGGTCGTTCGATCTATGGCCCTGTATGGAGCCCCGGTTTGGGCAGACGACCTCAAAAAGGAAGCGGCATCCTTGCTCAAAACGCCCCAGAGGGCGATGGCGACGAAAATGATAAGGGGATACCGCACTATCTCGTTTGAGGCAGCGTGCGTAATGGCTGGCTCTCTCCCCTGGGACCTCGACGCGAGAGCCCTCGCAGCGGTTTACCGCTGGCGCGAGGAGGCGCGTCAGAGAGGGGATTCGCCAGCACCTAGAGAGGTGGAAAAACAAAGAGACACGGTTCGTCTCCAAATGATTGAGATTTGGGACTTAAGGTTAATGCGTCCCAGCGCCGGTCAGCGGACCATCGCTGCAATCCAGCCGGTTCTTAAGCAGTGGCTTGACCGGGAACACGGCCCTATGACGTTTTGGCTGACACAGGTTCTTTCTGGGCATGGTTGTTTTGGAAAGTTCCTTCACAACATAGCCCAGAGAGAACCTACATCAGAATGCCACCACTGTGGCAACTGTCCGGAGGAGACGGCCCAGCACGTGCTGGAAGCATGCCCAGCCTGGGAAGTAGAGCGCCGCACATTGAGCGCCGTAGTAGGAAGGGATCTGTCACTGCCTGCCATAGTCCGTAGCATGGTAGACAGTGATAGATCCTGGAAGGCTGTCCTCGATTTTGCTGAGGCAGCCATGTCGAAGAAAGAGGCGGCAGAGCGCGAAAGGGAGGAGGACCCTGCCTCTCAGCAAATGCGCCGAAAACGCGTGGGGAGAAGGCGGCTAGCGTATGACCGCCGACTTCCCCCTTAAGGGTACCAGTGGGTGGTAGATACGGGGACATCTGCCACCTACACTTAAAGGTCCCGGGGTGGTAAGCGTGCTGCTATAGCAAGTAACGCATTCGTAGAGGATCAGGAAAAAAATCAAGTCTGGGTCCGGCAACGGGCAGCCGCTAGCGAGGCCGCGGAAGTATGCAATGGTCGTTCCCGCAGCCTCGCTTTATAGCCTTGAGGCGGCAACCGTGGGGTTTTAGTGGGTATACCAGGGCCTCATTAGCCCTGGGAGTCCCACATAACCACCCGGGTCCGTCCCCGCGCCCGGGTGGTATGCGTAACGCATTTCCCCACGTAAAAAAAAAAAAAAAAAAAAAAAAAAAAAGGTTAGGTTAGGTTAGGTTAGGTTAGGTTAGGTTAGGTTAGGTTAGGTTAGGTTAGGTTAGGTTAGGTTAGGTTAGGTTAGGTTAGGTTAGGTTAGGTTAGGTTTTTTTTTTTTTTTTTTTTGGGAGTGAATGGAGTGTATTTACCCCATTCGTACAGATTGGCGATAAGCATTTGAGCACGCGGTGCTATCGGTTTACACGTTGTGCTCAGCCATGAATTAGGTCTTAATAAGGTAACTTATGTTTGTTAGGTTGTGATACTGCACATGGTACAGTAGATTATACGGGTATAAGGGGGAAAATATTTAGGACAGGTGTAAAGGGAATATATGGGTTGAATGTTTATGTGGAATTGAGTGATTTTAAGTTATTAATAATATATTTAAGGAGATTAAGGAAGCTTTCGGCTGTGGACTCTCTGGAGGAACATTCAAGAATGTTTCCGGGGTCCACGCGGAAGTTTTGGCAGATGATATTGTGGTCGAGGCGTTGACGGGCAAATCTGGGACATTCGGATAAAAGGTGTACGAATGTTTGTTTTATTGGTTGATTATTGTCACACGGGCAATGGTCATTTGCCGTGATATTGAAGCGGTGTAAGTATTCTTTATGGAAGGCATGGTTGCTGAGATATTGTGTGATATAGAAGTTTGGACTGTACTTAGAGATAAACTCTTTAAGTTCTTGGTGAGTGGGGAAAATTGATTTAGTATATTGGCATTTATTATTATTGTTGTAAAAGTTGGCGGAAGCTGATTCTAGGGATTTATGGTTGTGTAGTTTAACGTGGGAAATCGGGATTTGGTTGAACATGGGAGTTTTGTGAGCTTTGGCGGCTTCCTTGGCTGCTTGGTCAGCCAGCTCGTTCCCAGGAATGCCGCAGTGGGCCTTAGCCCAAATGAAGTGTGTAGGTGTGTTAGTGTGTGTGTGTATGAGTGAGTGTATTTGGACTACGATGTGGTGGTAGTTGTTGGGGTCCATGATTGCCATCAGTGATGACTTGCTGTCTGAGAACAGGAGGAGCTCACGTGGGTGGTGTTTGTAGGCCAGTGTTAGGCATTCCTTAATTGCTACAAGCTCCGCCTGGAAAACAGAGCAACAGTCGTGGAGTTTGATTTTCTTTGTTATAGTCGGGTGATTAGGCCTGACGATCACGAAAGCTGCACCTACCCCGTCTTCGCTCTTACTTCCGTCGGTGTACGCTCTCCAGGTGTCGGGTGTGGTTGTCGCGTGCACGATTACCGCCTCATCGTGTTCGGCGATATTGTTCACTTCGGTGAACGGTATTGTCATTCTGTTGGAGGGATGTAGGAGCTCCGACGGTTCCGCGAGGCGTTCCATTGGGAGATCGTGCGGGAGGTATGAGGCGTGCCCCAGTCGCCTGGCGCTCTCCACCTCCGCAGTGCAGGCAATGCGTGCTGGTAAAGGCGGTAGGTTGGCGAGTGTTATGGATAGGATGGTACTCAGCGTCTTAAACCCCCGCACGATCTTAATGGCAAATAGGCGCTGCAGCGAAAGTAACTTGCTCTCGACGCATTTAAACTTCAGGGCGTCCACCCAGACGGAAGCCGAGTAAGTGATAATAGGAGTGATGACTCCGTAGTATATGGTCCTGATGTTCTCTGGGTGGACTCCCCAGGTTGGGCGTATGAGAGCTTGGAGCTTCATAAACAGCTTTTTGGCTTTGTCCACGACGTAGTTCGCGTGTTTGACAAGTTTTAGCCTGCTGTCTATGAAGACTCCAAGATATTTTATATGAGGGACAAAGGGAACTTGGGTGCCTTCGCAAGTGATTTGGATTTTGGCGGCCTTGTTTGTGAAGGCAATGGCTTGGGTCTTGTCCGCGCCAAACGTGAGCTTAACACTGTTGCCCCACTCAATAATGCGTTCAACGGCTTGATTGGTGCGACGCTCTAGATCTTCGACGTATTTGGCGCTGCAGATCAACAGCACGTCGTCAGCATAGGCTTGAAGGTGACAACCCGGGGGCATCTCGGTCTCGAGGAGCTCGTCCAAGATGAGGTTCCATAGGATCGGTCCTACGACCGATCCTTGGACACATCCCCTGGTCATCGCCTTCGTTGCCGAGCAGTCCGCGAAGTTGACGGAGACCGTTCTGCCCGTAACGTAGCTTTGTAACATTTGGTAAATGTTACGCGGGCAGTCGTCGTGCTGAAGTCTGGTGAAGATCGCAGGCCACCACGCCATGTCGAACGCCGACTTTATATCGAGCGAAATGGCTAGGACGTGTTCGCCAGCATTTTTTGCGTTGGAAACAATGTCAAGGGCGTCTTGGATTGCAGTTGTGGTGCTGGTCTGCAGGCGAAAACCATATTGTCGGCGGACAATTTTGCCCTTAAGATGAAGGTGATGGGTTAGTCGGTTAATGATAAGCTTCTCGAGAAGCTTACCGAAGACCTTTACCAGACCGATGGGCCGGTAGGATGATGATTTGGTATAGTCAGTTTTATTCGGCTTTGGAATTATTTTTGTTATGGTGGACTTCCAGGTGGTTGGGAAATATTTTAGAGACAAGCATCTGTTCATTATTTGTGTGATTAAATCAGGGAAACATTCCGCAAACTGGTAGCATATGTCGGAGGTCAAGTGGTCGTCACCGGGGGCCTTTTTGTGACCGATGGTTTTAAGAGTCTCTAGGACTTCGGTCTTGGTGAATGGTGGCTCGTCCGGGTGTTCCGGCACGTGATTCACCTGTCCTCTGATATCTCTCTGCTGGTTAGTGTCCTCCTGTGGATCGTCATCAGGGTAGAATATTTTGAGGAGGTTCTCGGCGGTGTCCTTAGAGTCGGTGGTGTAGCTGCCATCAGGGAGTAGAAGAGTGGCAGGGGGTTGGGTAATAGGTTTGGTGCGCATAATGCGGTTGGTTATAGACCAAACGTCTTCTTTCCCCTGCCGCTCGCAGAAAGCTCGAAAGGTTGCAGTAGAAGCAGCACAGCACGCGTCTGAGTACTGCTTTCGTAACTTGTCCCTCTCCTGGACGATGTCGGTGATCGGAAGACCCCGCTTTACGGCCTTACTCAGCTGGTGATGGTTTTTAATAACCTGTGATTTTAGCGCAGTAAGATCATCGCTCCACCAAAGGGGGCGGCTGGGTGGTTTTTTGGAGCGGGGCAGAAGTTCATCACATGTAGTCTGTATGGCGACGGTGGTGGCTTTTATGATGTGATCAAGTTCTTCTTTGGTGCAGTGGTGAATCTCTGCAGTGCTGGGGATTTTATTGGCTAAGCTGGCCCGGAATTCCTCTTTGAGGGCATCCCACTTGACACTGGTAGTATTATATCGGAAGGTAGACAGCTTTAGTTTTTTATTAAATTTTGAATTGTTGTTATTAAAGAGCGGGATAGCGAAGGTGATGGCATTGTGGTCAGAGGAGGGGCAAATACTGGAGTTGACGCGCCAGTTCTGGATATCTATTTGGTTCTGTCCACAACGGGAGTGGTTACTTATTAAAGTTATATCTACTATTGAGGCCCGCGGGAGGCCGTGGGTAACAGTTTCGAATGTAGGGTCGGTGCCGATGTTGCAGATAGTGAGGTCGTGCGATATGGTAAGGTCGGCAATGAGGTTACCTCTGGCGTTTGGTAGTTTGCATCCCCATGAAGGATGCCAGCCATTAAAATCCCCCCCGATGATGTGCAGAGCTTCAGTCGTGTCATTGAGGAATTCCTCAAGCTGTTTCAGGGTGTTATGAGGGTCAGTCCTGGGCTCAACATAAATGGACGACAGGAGGACCTTCCTGCCGGTTCTCTGCGTCAGTTGGACAATGCTGAGGTTGGGAGTTGAGAACTTAGTAATGCCCAGGGTACTGACCCCGGAACTTTTAACGAGAAGAGCAGCTTTGACCTTTCTGTCAGGGGAGGGAAACTGGTAGGTGGTGTATCCTGGTACATCCCTCATGGTGCCACTTCCGACTGGGATGTATGGTTCGCTGATGAAAGCAAAATCGCAGGCGTCTTGACTACTGAGATATACCGCCATTTCTTGGTAAGCGTTCCTGCCGTGGCCCAGGTTGATTTGAAGTGCATTTAATGTATTTTTAGGTGGATTGACATGTGCCTGTAAGTCTCTATGATCCATAATTTATACGCGATTTAACTTTGGATTCCATAAGGGCTCGGAGTGGGCAGGTGACGGAGGTGGCGCTGTGCTGATAAGAGGAGGGGGCGGCAGGAGAGCGGGAGTTGGTGTTGCGCTGTGAGGGAGTGCAATTAAAGCACTTGAGTGCGTTGGGGGAGTCCTTTACGGGGCAACGTGCGAATTCGTGCTCTACGGAAGCACAGTGGGAGCACGCAATGGAGCCCTTGCAGTGCTTTTTAGTATGTCCATATTGCAGGCACTTAAAGCACTGCAGCAGAGGGATGTGTTCGCATGCGTGCACCCTCTGGTGGTCAATGTTGACCTTGCCTACCGTAACTATTGCTTTGTACACATCTGGGGAGGCAATTAGTACCGCATTGTAGAGATGGGATTTGCGGTTACCTCTGCTGAATTGGTAGACAAGATCAGAGTCCGATAAGGCCTTGCTTTTGATGTCGGGGTTTTGTTGGAGAATAATCTCCGCCAACAGGTCCTTGGGTGTGTCTGCACTGATTCCTTTAATGATGACCGACGGTTTGAGAGTGCGCGCCGGTTCGGCGGTGACGTCGCTATGTACGGAGTTTGATTTTGCCAGTGCCGCGTCCCGCTGAACAACGTTGTCAAATTCAACCCGGACTTTGTTGTTCGAGACAAACTTGGCGGCGGCTGGGGCGAAGGTCATATCGCGGAAGGATACAGTACTTCTCCAGGCCTGGAGGGTTTCTGATGAGGACTTGACGGGTTTTTTAGGGGCGATAATAATTGCCGGTCTGCTGGATGGGGGGTTTGCACGTTGGGGAGGACGAGGTTCCTTCGCGTTATCCCGGCGTATTGGTTTTGAAGCTGCCTTACAGGCATAAGTTTCTGGAGGGTTCGGAGTGATAGGTGTAGGAGGGACAGTGGTGGGTGCGTGATGGTGACGGGCGGCTAGCTCTCCCAACTCCTCTCGGATGGCAGCTTTGATCACTGCGACCGTTGAGGCGTTGGTGGTGACATATGCATCGTCCCCGTCAGTCTGTACACTGATAGTGCGGGTGTTGAGACTGCGCGGGGTCAGATGATTAAAGGAGGGCCTGCCAGGAGAGGTAATGTGTGGCGCGTTCTCCGCGCCCAGCGTTTCAACCTCCCGAATATATGTTTGGATGTGGTTTCGCAGGTCATTAACGCACTTGTCAATTGCAATTCGGTTATGTTTGGTCACACTTTTGTTTGCGTGAAGCTGTGTGTGTATCTCGTCCAGACTGGGCTTGAGAAGCGTCCAGAGGCGTGACGCTCGACCTCCGTCAGTTGAAGTTCCGCTGAGCCACAGCCTGTCCATCTCGGAGGTTTCTGCAAGGCTCGGGGCATCCGGCGTGAGGTTCGCCGGTGCCGCCCCGAGGGTCGCCCGCTCCGGTGTCCTTTGTGGTGTGGCTGCGGGTATGTCCTGCACTGTGACGAGAGGTCTGGGTGGCAATGTGCCAGTCTGGACGAGTTGGTCTGCTATTGCGGGAGGGAGCAAGACGTCCGAACGATTTTCGACTGTGAATGTCGCGTTGTGTGTCTCTCCCGCAACGCCAGCTCGCTCTGGGGCAGAATTTTGCAACCTCAGTTCCGCCACCTGAGGCGCTTGGGGGGCTTGTTCATGCTGTGGTTGCATAGCGCCTATTTCCTGGACCCCACGGGCTTTGTGAGGCGATTGGGGAGGTGTTCTATACATTCCGTACATTCCAAATATGAAGAAAATTTAAAAATTGATAGCGGGTTATCTATTGCTCTGAAAATTCAAAATAAGGGCTCAAGAAGTAGGTCTTGTTTAGGTCTATATTTCTACCAAGTAACAGATTTTTACGTCTGTAAACAACGGAGATATAAATTTATTTCTATGTACTTTTTAATATATTGAAAATGTGAAAATACGGAATGAAACGACAATTTGTAAGAGAAGAGTGTTAATAAAAGGTGAAGATATTAATAAGAGCTATTGATTAAGGCAATAAAATTAGAAATTCACCGTTTGGGAACAAAGAAATTGATGCTCAAAGTGCGTTGCTAAGACCTTTTTTGCAGGCACCGAAAAATTTGAGAAAGTCTGAAAAAATTTGTATGAGGAGTGTGAGAAATTTCAGAATTTTACAGCACAATAATTTAATGTGTACAGAGAGCTACTAAAATAAGAAAACCGCTGCGAAATATATTATTAAACGGCAAAATGGCAGATGGTTGAAAATTCGGACTTACAAAAACTACTAAAAAATTAATATCTTAAAAACTACTAAAGTTAGGGAGATGAAAATAGTACTGAAAAAACGGGGCAACAATTCTTTAAATTATAGGTGAAAATCAGAATTTTCCAATCACTTTGGCTGAACAAAATTTTCAAAAACGTTGATTTTCTATAAAAAAGATGAGGGAGATGACTTTTTGAATTTACAGGAAAACTATTGGAGATATCGGGAAAATGGTTATAACATGAAAGATTAGAAAAAATTTAAGGAATCTAAATTGCTAAACAAAATAAAAATTGACCGGCGGAAACTAAAGTTATGTGTTAAAAACAAGATTGCTCAGAGGTTTTCATGAGGGTACGACTTTTTTGTAGAAATGTTAAAATTTAAGACTGAAGCTAAGTAGGAAGAATTTATTATAGTTACAGGTAATTTAAAACTAATTGAAAGGAACAAAATTGAAAAAGAAAATTTAAAAAATTTTGAAAAATGAATTAATTATGAATTTTTGAAAATTTGCAAAGTTGAGTTAGAGAAAAAATTGAATAATTCCGGAACCAGAAGGGCTAGGGGGCTACAAGTGGTATCAAAAAAGTGGGGCAAATTAGGTTCACAATTGTGTCAAAATGGGTCACTTTCGTGTGTTTAGAAGTTGGTTTAATTAGGTTCGGTTAGGTTAGGTTAGGTTAGGTTAGGTTAGGTTAGGTTAGGTTAGGTTAGGTTAGGTTAGGTTAGGTTAGGTTAGGTTAGGTTAGGTTAGGTTAGGTTAGGTTAGGTTAGGTTAGGTTAGGTTAGGTTAGGTTAGGTTAGGTTAGGTTAGGTTAGGTTAGGTTAGGTTAGGTTAGGTTAGGTTAGGTTAGGTTAGGTTAGGTTAGGTTAGGTTAGGTTGGGGTGCAGGGCTGGTTCCTCCTCGTGGTGCACCCTGGGAGGGGGAGGATAGCCGCTCAGTTGCGCGCTTGCTATCCTCCCTCTGCGAATACCAGCCACAGGCGGTAGCGGTGGAGTCGAGTGGACTCCCGCGTGGGCTTCAATGCCGAGTCAAGGAGAAGGCCATTGGGCCTAGCGGTTGCGGCCGCGACGTGGAGGGCTTCATGCCGTTGTTGTTGCATGAATGCGGAGGAATTGTGGGTTTTAGCGAACCCACGTAGGGGTGTCTACGCCAGCATCCCTCGAATCCCGCAACCCGCAGCACTCTCCCAACGACCCCCATCTCGGGCGTTATGGGGTACGGGAAGTGCTTGCGGCTCGGAGGGCTTGCCTTAGTTGGCCGGCCCGCGGGAAGGAAAACCCTATAAAACCCGACAGCGAAGTCGTTAAAACCTACAGATACCAGGCGACCTCTGTAGTATGTAGCCCGCTGTCCGGAATGGGCGTCACCCGGCAGTGCAACCATCGACCCATACTCGTGGGAACTGTTTTATGGCACCGATTATAAAAAAACAAACCAACGGCCCTTCTCAGGGCCAAAACGAAAACGGCTCTTCTCAGAGCCAAACAGAGGAGAGGAGGGAAGATCAAAGAAGGAGTAAGGAGGAGACATCCCAAGAAGATGTCTCAGACAAAGCGGAGGCACAATTTCAGCCGATTGTCAGGCTGGTTCGGCTGTCGGAGTCTGACTCCTCAACAGCCAGTATGGAGACGGTAACCTCTGCTGGTGACTCCCCCTTCGGCAAGCTATGGAGGAAGGGCGAGAAGAGAGCCGCCGAGGAGGAAACCTCAGGCTCGGAGAGTGATCGCGGAACCCGCAGTGATGGAACTCCACAAACCAAAAGCAAGTTCCTCAAAACCACACCCAAGCGGGGAAGAGGCCGCCCATCAACGACAGGCGAATACGTAGGCTTCGGCAAGTTCCACTCTGAGCTCGCCGCCGAAAAAGCTCGTGCGAGGAAACTGGAGACTGAGAAAGCCCTGGCAGCTTTCCTTGTATCGGCGGATGTGGCTGCAAAAGAAAGGTCGGAACGAGTGGCTAGCAGGAACCTACTCAGCTGCAGCCAGGAGTCACTACCGGCCACCGAAATCGAGGCTCATGTCGAGGACGCCCTAAAGGCGGTCCTACACGTGATGGACACATCGGGCCACCTTAAAGGCACTCACCAGAAGCTACTAAAGAGCTCTGTAGCAACGATCAGTAGTGCCTTTTCGGAGCTCAGGTCACGCACCGTGACGGAAGAGGTTGCCCGCCTGGAAGCGGCAAACGCGCGACTTACAAGTCAGCTGACGGAACTGCGCCTACAAGTCCAGGAGATACGCAGCACCCAGATAACGGCATCTTCCGAGCCCGACTTGAAGAAGATTATGGAGGATGCTCTCCGCGTGAGCAGGGAGCAATTTAGCAATATGCTAAACGCCCGGCTGGACGGGATCGAAAACCGTCTTCTCCCGGAGCCACGGATGCGCCCACCACTAGCATCTGACCGGCGGACAACGCAACCTCCCGGACCGAGCGCAAGGGTATCAAGCTCCATGACAGGACAGCCCGAGCCTCTACCGGAAACCCCAAATGCGACCCCAACTGTCTTACCTGAAGGGAGCCAAGGCGGGAACCGTAAGACAAGAACCCAGCGGCGTAAAAAATCCAGCCTAGCGGCCAAGGAGGCGGCCGCTGCCAGACAGGCACCTCAGGCTGAACCAATACTCTCCGCGTCTTGCCCTCCTGTGGGTAGTTGGAAAGACGCCGTAGGCCGGAAGGCTAAAACAGCAACCAAGGGGGCGGCATCTTCCACGGTGCAAAAGCCTAAACCCAAGGCCACGGCGGCAAGAAGGAAGCTCCAACCCCCGCGAACCGCCGCCGTCACACTGACGTTGAAGGCGGAAGCGGCCGAAAAAGGAGTAACATATGAGGCAGTATTGGCTGAAGCCAAGAACAAAATTAAATTGGAGGATGTTGGGGTTGCTGCGGTCCGCTTCCGCACCACAGTAACGGGGGCGCGAATGCTTGAGCTGCCCCCTGACACGCCAAACGCAGATACGGCGGCGGATTCTCTGGCCACTAAGTTAAGGGAGGTGCTCGATGCCACCGTTGTTCAAGTCCAACGACCGGTAAAGTGCGCGGAAATACGAGTCTCGGGACTCGATGACTCCGCAACAGCAGACGAAGTGGTGGCAGCAGTCGCCGCACAAGGGGGTTGCCCTATCGAAGTCATCAAGTCCGGCGTGATTTCTCGCAGTCAAAGCGGCACCGGGTCCATTTGGCTAAGTCTCCCAATAGCCGTGGCCAAGAGAACCGTGGAAATCGGCCGGATCAAAGTAGGATGGGTCTCGGCTAGGGTGGTTCTTTTGGACTCAAAACCGCTAAGGTGCTACAGGTGCCTCGAGATTGGCCACGTAGGCGCCAAGTGCGACAAGCAGGTTGACCGCAGCAACCTGTGCTACCGCTGCGGGGAACCCGGGCACAAGTCACGGGACTGCACTGCCGAGGCCTGCTGTGCTATTTGTAAGGCAGCCGGCAAGCCAACAGGACATTCCATCGGCGGCAAGGGGTGTCCAAACACCAAAGCTAGCTCAAACAATAGAAGAGGTAAAAGGACGCCGGTAGGCCCAGCAGCCACCCCGTCTTCCCAGTCGGCGGAGAACATGGACATCGCCCAATAAAAATGGCGTACAAATATCTCCAGGCGAATGTCAATCACTGCGCCAGGGCCCAGGATCTCCTAGCCCAGACAATGGCTGAATGTGGTGTCAATGTGGCCATAGTTTCGGAACCCTACTACATTCCGAACCGAAACGACTGGGCAGGAGATCTTGACAAATCAGTCGCCATTGTAGTCCCCGGTGCAGCTGGGTCCCCGGCCATAGAGACTATAGTGAGAGGCAGGGGGTTTGTTCTTGCAACCACAGGCGAAATGGCAGTCGTAGGAGTTTACATATCACCAAGCCGTCCCCTTGCAGACTTTGAGCGAGTCCTCTCTGAATTAGAAGTCTTGGTCAGGCGAACTTCCCCCATCCCCGTGTTAGTTGCCGGCGATTTCAACGCCAAATCAACGACATGGGGATCTCCCGCGACAGACGTCCGGGGGGAGGTCTTGGAGGAGTGGGCAATCACTTTAGGACTGACTGTCCTCAACACCGGGTCGGAGAGCACGTGCGTGAGGCAGCAAGGTGAGTCCATAGTGGACATAACTTTCGCATCCAACGCCTTAGCCCGCCGTGCTCAAAACTGGAGGGTAGAAGTTGGGGTAGAAACCTTATCGGACCATCGTTATATAAGGTTCGAGGTCACTGCCCCGACTGCAACACGTACCGGGCAGCCGGGAAACCGACCCGCTGCAGAGGACAGTCGAAGATGGGTCATTACCAAGTTGGACAGGCAACTCGCCAAAGAGGCGGCTATAGTCGAGGCCTGGGGGGCCAGTACGATCCCAGAAGGGCCAATGCAGGTGGACCAAGAGGTGCAAAACCTGAATGACGCGCTGGGTCGTGTGTGCGATGCATCGATGCCTAGGGCCAAATCTCAGCTGCCAAGGCGTCGAGTGTACTGGTGGCGACCAGAACTCCGCGATCTGCGGAACGCTTGCGTGACCGCGCGCCGCCAGTTCACAAGATATAGGAGAAGGCAAACCAGGGACCAGACTGAAGAAGACGCCCTGTACAACACCTACAGGGCCGCTCGCAAAACTCTGGAGACGGCCATAGCGCAAGCAAAGGAGGCGGCCTGGGAGGAGTGGCTCGAGACCCTCAACAGGGACCCATGGGGCAGACCATATAAGACCGTGAGGCAAAAGCTCCGGCCTTGGGCCCCCCCTTTGACAACTAGTCTCGAGCCAGAACTCGTAAACCGGGTCGTAGGCGCCCTCTTTCCCGAAAGAGATGAATTTGCTCCACCAGCAATGGCACCTACAACTCGCCCACAGGTGATGGAGGCGGAGATACTGCCGGTGACCGAAGCCGAGCTCACCGCCGCAGCGTACAAACTCCGATCCAAAAAGACGGCCCCCGGACCAGACGGCATCCCTGGACGCGCTCTGGCCATAGCGCTCAGTGAATTGGACAAACGAGTCGGAGACCTTTTCACTGCCTGCATGACACAGGGGCGGTTCCCACAAAGGTGGAAAACAGGGAAGCTGGTGCTTCTCCGAAAGGAGGGGCGCCCCCCCGATCAGCCGTCGGCCTACCGCCCTATTGTGCTACTTGACGAGATGGGAAAGCTTTTCGAGCGTATAATCGCCACCCGTCTCGTCAGGAGCATGCAGCCGGGTTTGAGCGACTGCCAGTATGGCTTTCGTCCTCTACGCTCGACTCTGGACGCAATCGCCAAAGTCAGGGACTTCGCGATGGAGGAAGTTTCCCAGGGCGGGGTTGTGATGTCTGTGTCGCTAGACATCTCCAACGCCTTCAACACCCTGCCCTGGGAAACAATAAAGGCGGCTCTCAAATACCACAACGTGCCCAAATACCTGCAAGACCTCGTGGCGGACTACTTTGCCGGGCGCGTTGTGGTATTTCCAACAAAAACTGGGGTTGGCAGGCGGCAAATGTCGTGCGGTGTTCCACAGGGCTCGGTGTTGGGCCCTCTCCTGTGGAACATCGGTTACGACTGGGTCCTCCGCGGAGCCACCATACGAGGAATCAGCGTCACTTGCTACGCGGACGATACCCTCGTTTCGGCCCGAGGCAAGACGCATCGCGAGGCGGCATACATCGCGACAGCAGGGGTGGCACATGTGGTGCACCGCATCCGCGCTCTGGGCCTGGAGGTGGCTCTACACAAATCCGAGGCCCTAGTGTTCCATGGCCCTCGGAACGCACCACCGCCAGGGGCCGTAATCACTGTCGGAGGAACTTCCATCGCCGTCGGGTCGACGATGAAGTACCTAGGACTCGTCCTCGACGGCCGATGGAAGTTCGATGAACACTTCCAGCGCTTGGCCCCTAGGATAATGGCAACAGCCGGGGCACTCGGACGGATCCTCCCAAATAAAGGAGGCCCAAGAGGAGCGAGCAGGCGCCTATACGTGGCGGTGGTACGCTCAATGGCGCTGTACGGGGCGCCAATATGGGCGGACAACCTGAGTGCTCGGAGCGCGGCCCAACTGCGGAGACCGCAACGGGCCATAGCACTCAGGGTGGCTCGAGCGTACCGCACCTGCTCCCACGTAAGTGCCTGTCTACTAGCTGGGTGCCCACCTTGGGACCTCGAAGCAACAACGCTGGCGGAGGTGTACTGGAGGGTGAAGGAGGCCAGAGCGCGGGATAACCATCCAGCCCCGCAAGAAATCAGGAAGTGGAGGGAGGAGGCCAGAAACGGCCTCTTCGAAAAGTGGGCCGAGAGACTGGAGATCCCGGGAGCTAGCCGGGAATTAGTAGACGCCGTTCAGCCTATCCTACAAAAATGGGTTGATCGGAAACACGGCGCACCATCGTACCATCTCACGCAGATGCTCACGGGGCATGGCTGCTTCGGCAAGTACCTGTGTGAGGTGGTACGAAGAGAGGCAAACCCTAATTGCCACCACTGTGGAGGAGGGGCCGCGGACACAGCCTACCACACGCGCGTGGAGTGCCCTGCATGGGCGGAACCCCGCGCTGCTCTGTCCGCGGTCGTAGGAAGAGACCTGTCCCTGCCGGCCTTGGTAAGGCAAATGGCAGAGGCAAAAGAGGCCTGGGAGGCGATGGCCACCTTCTGCGCAGAGGTCATGGCGCAGAAGGAGGCAGCGGAGCGTGAGCGCGAGAACGACGCGGATGCGCTCCCTCAGCGCCGAAGGAGACCAGGGCGGCGGCGCAGAGCCTATGCAGGCCGCATGCAGCCGCCGTAAGGGGGACCTGCGGGTGATGGGTCGGGAGCCCCGTCATCCGCCTGGATAGGTCCCGAGCCGGATAGCCCTCAAGTGTTCCGAGGTGCTATCGGCGGAGTAGGCTGCTTCAGCAGCCCAAAAGACGGGCCCATAAGGGCAACGCTCGTGGGGTTCTCGGAGGTGTGCAGCAGCGTTCCCGAAACCCCACACACAGAGCGAGCGGTGGAACACCCCAGGGGTTTAGTCCGTGAGAGTCGGACATAACCACCCGGTTACTCCCGGGCCGGGTGGTATCCATAACGGATTCCCCTGGGTTAACAAAAAAAAAAAAAAAAAAAAAGGTTAGGTTAGGTTAGGTTAGGTTAGGTTAGGTTAGGTTAGGTTAGGTTAGGTTAGGTTAGGTTAGGTTAGGTTAGGTTAGGTTAGGTTAGGTTAGGTTAGGTTAGGTTAGGTTAGGTTAGGTTTTTTTTTTTTTTTTTTGTAATATTGCTATTTAATACAATGTATTGTAAGAGCGCGGAGCTATTGGAATACTCGTGTGCCCTTACAGCATGATAAACATGGAAAATTACTGATATTACATTGGTTTATAATTATTATACATTTATTAAGTATTGTTGAACTTCTTAAGTTCGTTTACAATTTTTGTAATATAAGCTACAAATGAGTTAGTCGATGATTCCTTTGTGATTATCTGGCTCAAATTGAACGGTTCAACGTCGAGAAGTGAGCAGTTTAGCGTATGGTTCAATCGTGCCGATTGAAATTTAGGGCAGTCTTTAATTAGATGTTGAATGCTTTGGGTGGTTGAATTGTCGCAAGGACAATGGTTGTTGTTTACGATATTAAACCGATGAAGGTATTCCTTATGGAATCCGTGGTTAGTGAGGAATTGTGTTATGGCAAAAGAAGGTTTAATTACTTTAATGAAGTCCTGTAGTTCAGAGTGAGTAGGAAGCAAGGTTTTGGTGTACACGCAGGAATTAATGTTATTATATAAGTTGACGGATGCAAGGTTAGAAAGCTCTTTGTTTTTAAGTTTAATGTAACTAATAGGGGTTTGATGATAATCAGGCTGCTTATGCATAAAAGCAGCTGATTTGGCAGCGGCATCAGCAGCCTCATTGCCATAAAACCCTACGTGTGCTTTAATCCACACAAATTGAATGTCGACACCTTTGCATCTGGCCTTATGGAGTGAGTCATGTATTAGCACTACAAAGTGGTTGTGACTGTTAATGTTGCTTAATTCCGTAAGGCCAGACTGACTATCTGACAGGATTATTAATTTAGTGAATTGTGTCGTTGATGACCATTCACAGGGGTTAGGTTAGGTTAGGTTAGGTTAGGTTAGGTTAGGTTAGGTTAGGTTAGGTTAGGTTAGGTTAGGTTAGGTTAGGTTAGGTTAGGTTAGGTTAGGTTAGGTTTTTTTTTTTTTTTTTGGTTTTAACTGTAAGTAGTACCAGTGGCCCCCGCTAATGATACGGGCGACCATTGGACGTTATACTGTATGTAGGATCCCGCAGGTGATACGGGCAACCTTTGTCTATGACAATTACAGTGTGTTGCTGTTACATTTTTATTCATTAATTAGTTATTACTGTTTTGTTTTTACTTTGATTATGTTTTCTATAATTATGTTTTATTAAACTTTTTTAAGCTGTTAACTATATTGGTGGTATACTTGACGAATGACTTTTTAGTCTCCTCCTTCTGTATGATTTCCTCAATGTTATACGGGTCTATGTTATATATTCTGCACGTTACTTCGTGATCCAACCGTTGTGTTGAGTACTTGATGCAATTTTGTAATAAATGTTTGATGGTCTGCGGCGTATCGTCATCACATGGGCATGCATTTGAGTCTGTAATGTGGTGTCGGTGTAAATAGGTCTTATGAAACCCGTGGCCTGTAATGATTTGCGTCATTTGAAAAGTAAGTTCAAAGTGTTTTCTAAAAGTTTGTATGTTATCTATTGAAGGAAGCCATTGTTTAGTATGTGTTCCTGTAGTACTAGTTGTGTATATGTGTTCCTGTGTTTGTAGTATTTCGGCATACTGTTTATTTTTATGATACGTAAGTGGGAATTTAATGTAGTCCGGAGGTTTATGTAAAGACGCAGCCGACTTCGCCGCCATGTCAGCCTCCTCGTTGCCCAGAAGGCCTACATGTGCTTTTATCCAGCAGAAGTCGACTGTGCGTCCCTGCTCACGTATTCTCACGACGTTTTTGTGAGCTTCACTGATCATGGCGTTCGTACTGTTTCGGTTGGCTAGCTCCAAAAGTGCGGCCTTTGAATCCGAGAATATCGTTGCCTTTTCCAGACCGAGTGTCTGGCAAAGGTGACACGCTTCCTTTATTGCCAGACACTCAGCCTGGAACACTGTGCAGCTGTTATGCAGTTTGAATTTTTTGTTCATGTTACGACCGTCAGGATAATGTATTACGACTGCAGCACCTACCACTCCATCGTGCTTGCTGCCATCTGTGTAGATGCGATGCATGTCGGTGGAGTAGTAGGGCTCCAGCTCGTTATTATTATTTATGTCGCCAATTACGATGTGTGGCCGGCGAGCTGGATGTAAAAGCTCGGTAACCGGCACTCTTTTATCATATATGACGTCGTGAGGTAGGTAATCGGAGGTCAATGTGCGTTTTACGCTTTCGATAGACGCTACTAGCTTTACTTTCTCAGGGAGTGGTGTAAGTCCCGCTAGCGCAATCGAGGATATTGTGGGCAGGGTTCTAAACCCATGTAATATTTTTACAGCAAACGCACGTTGAAGGCTGAGCAGTGAGTTGTTAACTTTCTTATATTTGGTGGCATGCCACCATATTTCCGCTGCATACGTGATTATCGGTTCGATCACTTGCCTGTATATTGTGTTTATATTGGCGGCATGCACACCCCACGTTGGTTTTACGAATATGCACAACCTTTTATATATACGTTGCGCCTTATTAATTATATATTCGGTATGCCTGATAAAATTGAGGTGCTGATCGATGATGACTCCCAGAAGCTTGAAATGTGTGTCAAACGGGATAGGTACGTTGTTCATGTAGATTTTCGCAGCCTTGGCCTTGGGTGTGTGGGCAATCATTTTAGTTTTTAATGGGCCAAACTCCAGTTTATTGTTTTGGCCCCATTGATAGGTTAAGTTTAATAATTTATTTGTATGGGTTTCCAATTCTGATATGTCCTTCCCGGAGCATATCAGAAGAACGTCATCAGCATATGCTTGGATGTAGTTATGATCACCAATGTCCTGTTCTAGTAGGGTGTCCATTATGATGTTCCAAAAAATGGGCCCGAGGACCGAGCCCTGGACACACCCTCTGGTCTGTGCTTTAGTGACGATTGCATCTGAGTAGTTGAGTGTAATAGTGCGGTCTTTCAGGTAACTGTAGATAATGTTTAGAAGATTGTTGGGGCAGTTTATGTCTGATAGCCTTTTTAATAATGCAGGCCACCAGGCATTATCGAACGCCCCCGCAATGTCTAAAGATATGGCAACTGTTAGACGACCTTTCTCTTTACATTGCTTTATTTTATTTACAGCGTTGCACAGCGCATCATTGGTGGATCGCTGTTCCCTAAACCCAAACTGATTATTGCTGCAAGATTTGCTGATCTGCATGTGATAGGTGAGTCGGGTAGCAATCAGTTTCTCGAGTACCTTTCCCAGTACATTAATTAAACCTATAGGTCTGTAGGCAGATGTTTCCGTGTAGTTAATTTTGTTGGGTTTAGGGATTGTCCTGATGTAGGCGGATTTCCAAGCAGTGGGAAAATATTGCAGGTGTAAGCATCTGTTGTATAAATTAGTGACATTATCGGGATAGCATTCTATGAAGTGCTTGCATATATCAGCCGTGAGATGATCTTGTCCTGGAGCCTTTTTAGGACTCATATATTTAATTATATCTATGATCTCGTGGGTGCTAAATTGCGGGTCATCATTGTCTATTGCGGGTTCGTTGGTGTTTATATTATTGGTTACAATTCCTCTTATTTGCTGATGATATGTTGTGTCGTTAACAGTAGTGTCAATGGGAAAGAACTTCGTGGCGAGTTTTTCAGCAGTGTCAGCGATGGACGTCGTGTAAGACCCATCATCCGTTTTAAGGGTGGCAGGCGGTTGCAGTTGCGGTGCACTTTTTAGTAATCGGTTGGTGACAGACCAGACGTCGTCCTTCCCCTGGCTCCTGCAAAATTCTCGGAAGTGTTCAGTGGAAGTTGTTCGTATTTGTTGGGCGTATTTTGTTCTCGCATCAGCCAGCTCTTGTATAATGTTATTTATATCTTTTTTACCTCTTTTCAGGTCCTGGAGACGGTGATGGAGATGTATAACATGTCTTTTCATATTGGTCAGTTCCTCGGTCCACCATGGAATTTTAGTATGAGGTGTTTTACGAGCAAAAACTTTGTCGCAGGTTTTAGTGAGGATCTTAGTTAGGTTTGCTATGTATGAGTCGATTCCATTTTCGTTAAGCGTCCCAATGTCCGTATTGTTTATTTCAGATCGTTCCATATTTAATTTTAGCTCCTGAGTAAAGTTCTCCCAATTCGCTCTTTCTGTGTGATACTTATGCGTTGTTGTAGAGACTTTCTTTTTAGTTTTCTCATGATTGACCTTTATTTGGAATTCAATTCCATGGTGGTCCGAGGTGGGTATGATCCCATGATTGACACTCCAGTCAGTAATATAGTTTGCAACGCCTAAGGACGCTATAGTTAAATCCACGATTGAGGTTCTCATTACTCCATGTGTTACTGTTTCAAACGTGGTTTCGTTGCCAACGTTGCACACCGCGAGATCATTGGCGATTACAAGATCGCAGATAGTCCTGCCTCTGTCATTATTTCTGACCGATCCCCAAGAGGTGTGCCAACCATTGAAGTCCCCGCAGATTATATGCTCTGCATTCGGGTACGACTTCAAGATTAGCTCTATTTGAGTCAATGTGTTAATAGGATCTTCCCCAGGTTCGACATATGCTGAAGTTAGCATCGTTTTCTTGGACCCTAAGGTTATTTGCACAGTGGCAAGATTGGTGGTTGCGTGCTGAGTGATTCCAATATAATTGCCAATACTCTTTTTAATGGCAATGCAGGCTTTGGTTCTGTTGTTCACATCACCGTGTTGGTACAGATCATATCCTTCAATGTTTTTCATGATGTTTTGCCTACCAACGTACGGTTCTGAAATAAACATTATATCATATTCGTTGTCTTTAGCACATTGTGTTAATTCTTGGGTTGCATTATAGCCCTTGCCAAGATTGCATTGAACAGCTGTTAAGTTAGTCCTGTTTGTGGTATTCTTTGGGACGCCCTTAGCAATATCGGACTGCTGATCTCGCTATGCGATCCCACTTGACCCATTCAGGGCAAGATTGGCTGTATGCGAAGTGCTCATGGTTCCTACCACTGTTGACGCAGTTGACGCAACGCGGTCCAGACTCACGTTTAGTGCAACTGCGTGTGTCGTGATTTTCGGCACAGTAAGCACATTTTATTTCAGCACGACATTCAGTGGCACGGTGTCCAAAACCATGGCACTTATAGCATTGTATAATGGGCGATTGGTCCACAGCCATTACCGATTGGTAGCCAATCTTAACTTTTTGTTCTCTCAGGGCAGCCCACACCTGCGGGCTGGTTTCCACTATGACATTTTTTATTGAGTCGTTTCTTCCTTTGACAGATCTAACAAATGTCACTACTTTTTCCTCCTCTGGAATGTCTGCTATGAGCTTGGTATTTTGCTTGATTATGGCGTCAGCTATTTTTGCATTTGCAAAATCCGGTATGACGCCGATAATCCGCAGTTGTGGGTTTCGCATTTTGGGCACTTCAACAGTTATGTTAGCTGTCTTCGCCTTGATGGCAGCGCTAAGCTTCTTCCTATCTTCGTGACTCTCACAGCTAATCAAAACTTTCTTGTTCCGAGTTTCCCTTATGCTTTTAATGCCTATGCCAATGTCCACTACGTTAACCTTATCTTTGACCTCCTTTAGCACGTCCTTGCCGTCGTGTCTGGGGTCAATAGACTCCAGCAAGACAGCAAAGTTAGTTGGCGGCTGAGGAGGCGCCTGAGGTCGGACGACCCTGGGCCTATATGGTCTGCCCACAGCGGGCGAGGCCATGTCATCCTCATGACTCATGCCCGCCGCTGCCGCCGCCGCAGCTTCGGACCGATGCTTCCTGCTCTTTGTTTTACCGACAACGGTGGCAAATGTTTCGCTTTGCACACTTGTGTCTCTGCATTCCATTTCGGTATTGGTTTTTATCATGACCATTTCTCTTATAGCCTGCTGTTCGGCTCGCATTTCAGCACGCATTTTCGACAGTTCGAGTTGAACCCCAGCGATAATGTCATGTTTCAACTGATCTGTGTCCAAAGCCGGTTCCTGAGTTGTTTGTGCGGGTGTTTTGCTAGCGTGTTCCACGCCAATCACATCCATCTCGCTAGTAAACCTTATTGTGGCGTCGCGGATGGCTTCGACAGCCTTTAATATGGTAATTTTGTTTGCTTTTGTGACGCTCCTATTTTGCTTTAGTTGCGTCACAATATCGTCAAGATTGCGAGTCACCTCTGTGCGGTGCCTTCCTGCGCGAGTCTTCGAGCCGGGGCTGCTAATGGATGTGTCCCTGCTCATCCATAGCCGCCCCATTTCGGTGATGTCCGAACTGGGACTGCCAGCCGCAGCGATTGGCTCCTCCGTCGCCGGGTTCGGGGCCTGTGTCGCGTTTGGGGCAGTTAGTGTTATGGCTGATAGCGGAGTCGAGGTGCCGGCTTCAATCACTTGCCTGTGCACTTCCGCTTGCACCACAAATGTCTTATTATGTGAGGTTGGCATATCGTCCTGTAGGTCTATAAGCGGTGGGACGCCATCTTTGTCTACGGCCTGCTCGGTCTCTGTGACTATCGCCAGCTCCTCGCCGGTGGGTTTAGCACCCGCGACAGGTTCACAGGGGGCCGTGCGCGCTTTTCTAGGCGATGCAGGGGGTGTGCGGTACATTTTGCTCATAGTGTGATTTACAAAAATTTTAAAAATTGATATCTCCTAAACTATGATAGGTATTGTACCAAACCAAAATGATCTAGGTAGGTACTCACTATATCTATATGCTACAGAGTTTTTAGATTTTTAACTCTTAAGGGGGCTGAGAATTAAATTTTTTACTGTGTGATTTTGCAAAAATCTAAAAATCCAAATTACAAGGTAAATAAGAGGTTTCTAAGGAAAAGTGTTGAAACAAAAGAAAAGATATTAACAAGTTCTAACTATATAAACACTAAAAACTTAAGTCTACCGTTTATTTTTAGAGAAATT